>CAUYLG010040721.1:0-20777 GCA_963573385.1 Cacajao melanocephalus
AATCTTTTGCAAAAACAGAAATTAGATAACACACAATGTCTAGTAAAACCACACAATGTCTCATGAAACCGCTATGCTGGAGCTCAGCGTTCTGCTCCAAATTTTAATAACAAACAGTATTCTGCAGAAGTCATGCATCAACACTCCCCGCTTTCCCTCAGCTCAACAGCCTCCAAGGAGAGATGAAACGTGTATGGGCTCAAGCTCAAAATGGCTGCGGTACAGCTAAGCACCGTGAACGGGAGCGATCCCCACACAAATGCACGTGGAGGGCAGTTTCCAGTTACTTTTTTTTTTTAAATAATTTTATGTGTTGCCAGAGGAATACTACTACTTATATATCAGTTCATTGATATTTGTTGAGGCCAGCACTTTGGCCTAGCATATCACTGATTTACATAAACGCTACACATGTGCTTAGAAATATGTGTTCTCCAAGAACAAGATTAGTAATTATGCCGTTTAAATCTGTACCCTTGCTAATAATTTTATCTGCTCGATCTAAAGAAGGTGCAGACATTTTAAAAGCATGTAAGTAATCTAGGTAGAGATATTGTCTATTGTTTAGAAAGACCACTCTTACAAAGTTTTCTTTTAAGGCATTTTATTTTAGAATAGTTTTAGATTTACAAAAAATTGTGAAGAGAGATTTCCCATATATCCCACATCTACTTTCCTATAATTTAACATATTACTATAGTACCTTTGGTATAATGAACCAATATTGATGTCATTAATTCAAGTCCTTGCTTTATGCAGGCTGCCTGAGTTTCTACCCAGTGTCCTTCTGCCATCCCAGGATCCCATCCACACTACATGAGACTTCCTGCCTGCACTACTCTTGGATGTGACAGTTTCTGAAACTTTCCTTGTTTTTGATGACCTTGATGGTTTTAAGGAATACCGGTTAAGTATTTTGTAGAATATCCCTCCATTGCAATTTGTCTGATGTTTGTTTCTCTCATGATTGGACTAGGGTTTTGGTTTTTGGAAGGAAGATCATAGAGGTCAAGTATCATTGTTGTAACATCATATCCTGACTATATACTATCAACATAACCTGTCACCATTGATGTTAGCCTTGATTACTTGGCAATGTTTTTTTGGGGGGGGGACAGAGTCTGACTCTGCCACTCAAGATTGGAGTGCAGTGGCCCGATCTCAGCTCACTGCAATCTCCGCCTCCCAGGTTCAAGCGATTCTTCTGCCTCAGCCTTCTGAGTAGCTGGGACTACAGGCATGCACCACCATGCTCAGCTAACTTTTGTATTTTTAGTAGAGAAGGGGTTTTGCCATGTTGGCCAGGCTGGTCTCAAACTCCTGACCTCAGGTGATCCACCTGCAGTGGCCTCACAGAGTGCTGGGATTACAGACGTGAGCTGGCCTGGCAATAAAGTGTTATTCATGTGTAAATGACTATCATTTTTATTATAAGGGAATGTCATTGTAATAATATTATAATGCCACAGACTAGTTTCCACAGACCTAGATTCTAGGCCCCTTTCTGCCACTAAATTGCTGTGTGAGTTTGGTTGTTCACTTCAACTCTCTAATCCTCAGAGATTTTGTTGTTGCTAATCTGAATACGTATTATTTTGAAGTATCATGTTCATGTTTACAGTTACTTTGAAATGCCTTCCAATGTGTAGTTTTCAGGTTGCAAATTTTGGTGGTCACCCTCCAAGGTGTCCGCAGTGGATAGGGCTGGCCATTGTAACCAATAGGCTATTGTGGAGATGATGCTGTGTGACCTCTGAGGTTAGATGATAAAAGACATTGTGGCTTCCACTTTGTGCTCTCTGTGATTACTCTCAGGGAGAGTCAGCCACTATGTCATGAACAGTCTGGCAGCTCTAGAGAAAGGTACACATAGGAAGGAAATGAGGCCTCCTGCCAATACCCAATACTGACTTCCCCATGGTTGAGTGAGCCGTCTTGAAATCACAGGCTCCAGCCCCAGTCAAGCCTTCATATAGAACCACTCAGCTAAGCTTCTCCAAAATCGCTGAACACCAGCAACTGTGTGAAATAAATCTTTATAGTTGTTAAAAACAAACAAAAAGCAGAACATTAGATTCCAAGACTTTGAAACTGTTCCAGCATCATCATGGGTGGAGGGGAAGGTGGGAAGGGGTGCTGCTGGCTTGGGCCCCAGATTCCTCCCCCACTGAAACCACAGTAGCTCTGCCTGTATCTGGGTTACATATTGAGGACCCAGGTAGAAGTTCTTTCCAAGAATGGAGTCTGCTGCCAAAAACAAATTTGAATGCTCTGGCTTAGAGAAACAATGGATTAGATGACCTCTGCATTCTTTTCTGTCTCTAGCACTCTGATTCCACCTATTGGTATGAAACAGGTAACTCATCAGCCCATGGGCAGCATTTTCTTCAGGACTCACTCTTCTTGCCATGAAATACAATCCTAGGGGTAGGAAACAAAAACTGTGTGCTGCTCACTGGTGTGTCAGGAGAATCCCTTCCTTTGTGTGAGGATGGAGTGCTGTTCCTGGAGAGAAAAAAGCACCTCTCAGGGCTTAGCTCTACCTCCTGGGGGCACCACCTTTGCAAGCTGTAAGGGGCTGGATAGCTTTGCTTCTGTTGTCAACATTTGATTATAAAGATATTAATAGCTAGGTGCGGTGGCTCACGCCTGTAATCCCACTTTGGGAGGCTGAGGTAGGTGGATCACCTGAGGTCTGAAGTTCAAGAGCAGCCTGGTCAACATGGAGAAACCCCATCTCTACTAAAAAAATACAAATACAAAAATTAGCCAGGCATGGTGGCACACGGCTGTAGTCCCAGCTACTCAGGAGGGTGAGACAGGAGAATCACTTGAACCCAGGAGGCAGAAGTGGCAGTGAGCCGAGATCGTGCCAATGCACTCCAGCCTGGGCAACAAGAGTGAAACGCCATCTCAAAAAAAAAGACATTAACAATAATGGCTAGCATGTTTTGAGTGCTGTTGGGATAGGTGGTTTTCATTATCTCATGCAATCTTCATGACCGTGATGAGGCAGGCATTTTGTAGGTTGAAGAAATGAAGGCCGATAGATTGAATTAGAGGTAGAACTGCAATCAAAAGTCTATAGTCATAGAACCGTCGGCCAACATTCGGTGAATTATGGGCCAGAATCAGAACTGAACAGTTAGCATTTGGGTTTAATATATCCCGATTTCACAACTTGGGGGTTTTAATAGGCATTATAAGAAAAACTGTTCATTCACTCACTCATTCATGCAACTGAACATAGTACTGAGTTTACTCTGTGCTCAGGCGCTGTTCTAGAAACTGGATAGAAGGGTGTGGAAAACAGAAGCTGGCACCTCAGGCTACACCGGGATTTGGGGCTGGAAGAGGACCTGAGGAGCCATCAGCTGCTTACACTGCCTTCAAGGGACAGAAAGACTTGGTATAACCTAGGGGACTGGATCCTACAGAGCCATGAATTCCCAGAACGCCCCTCCAGGGAAGCCTTCCTGGGTTGACTCCAATACTGACTGTGCTTATCCTGGCTGGGCACTCTTCCAAGGTCCTGCAAATGAGCCCCATGATAAGCCATGATAGAGAGCACCAAGGACATGACACTGCAGTGGTTTGTGCAATTTTATCAACATAAACAACACAGTGTTGAGAAACCTTGTTCTTTTAAGTCAGACCCTAAAAACCGATGCTGTTTGAAATCAAGTCTTCAGAGGCACTGTTCAGAGATTTTTCAATGCAGATCTTACTTGCCTGTGTGATTTAATCCTTAGTTATGTCTTTCCATTGGTCTCATTATCTTAACAATTCTGCTCTTTGGCTGAACATTACTTTGGTGAAACCCCACTGTTTTATGAATGTATGTTGTGCCCCCAACTACATAGGGGCAAAGGTCCTCAAACATGGGGCACCATTGTTCTATAACTGCCACTGACTTCGCCCTCTGAAGGGTGACTTCATTCATCGTGATGAGTCCTCCAGAGTCCTGAGGCTGGGCTGAAGTCTGCCCAGGAAGGTGTAGGGGTTTTGATTCCACAAGGGGAAGGAAGAAAGGAGCTCTCCACTGGTGAATGAAGCAGCACCTCTCTCGATCCACGGACCTTCTTGCATCCATCTGCTCCCTGCATGAATTGTTAGTGGAATGAAGCTGGTCCCACTGAGCACCACAGCCTCACCTTCTGCTTCCTAAGCCACTTTTCAGCATACAGCAACAGGCCTTACTTGAGCCTGAGCCACTGACTGCTGAAAATATGACCTGAGCTTCAAAATGCAGAACCAGCTGTTCTGTCATTTGTGGCACACCTTCTCGTCCTCCACTGCAGGCAAGGCTCCTAAGGGGCAGTCCTTTGATAAAATCTGAGGGTTCTGCTAGAAAGTAGGGAGGGGTGGTCACACAGCTTGCCTTTTCTCTTGTTTATGCTCCTGGGCTGAGTCTCAAATTGTTGTGCTATAATGGTCTATCCCAAGCAGAGATCTAGAAGGCAGGTAACCGATTTAAAAAGTCTTCCCAGTGACTACCTTAAAGTTTTTCCAAAGAGTGTTGAAGCCAACTGGAGAAATAGGAGTGGCAATCACGTCAGATGATTTGACGTGACTGTTGTAACAAAACTAAAATCTACTCTTAATCGTCAGAGGGCGACATAAGAGGTCTGCAGTTTAACTTGGGATAAGGTATGACCTGCCTACTCCAGCAGAGGAACCTGGACCACTCTGATCGGCAGATGCCAAGAGGGGCCCAGGCCCGAGGCTGCCAGGTAGTGAAGGCAGCCTGTGCAGTGGGGCTGTGGTCTCCACTGGGCTCAACCCCACTGCTGAGGGGGTAGGTGCGCCCCTTCATCCCTGGGTGAGGACCAGGAATCACTGCTGTCCAATTAACTATACCTTTAGAGGTGCATCTTAAACACAGACCACTTGCAGAGCAGTTAATGTGACTTCATCATGGGGGGCCTAATTATCTAATAAACAAGGCCGGCCACTAAACAACCTCACTTGATGGAACTTCAAGTCAGCACTTGTCTATTCCACTCCTTTCTTGGCCTTTGTCAATTTAACTCTGGATAGAGAAACGGTAACAAAAGCAACAGCATTTGGCCTCCAAGCCTTTACTTCTGTAACTCTATTTGAAGCATTCATTCATCCTTATCCAATTGGAAGCCTTTTTATGCTTTTCTTCCCTCTCATCTAGACAACAGGCTTCAGGAAAGCAGTTTCTCTAAAGTTGTGCTGCTTAGTCAACACCGACTTTGGCCCTCACAAGTAGGAGAAGCAACCAAGGGATCCGTGGCATCGAACATGGGCTGATCGTAAAGCTGTGGCTCAGCCTTGGCTGCACGCTGGATTCACCTGGAGAGCCTGTACACTCCTGCTGTCCTGGCCACAGACCAATCAGATCAGCCTCCAGGGCGAGGTCCAGGCATCACCAGCCATTAAAGCCCCCCAGGGTGACTCAGTGTGCAGCCAGGATGAGACCCACATCCCTAAAGCAAAATGGGTCAAGTACTGCGGTGATGGGCCCCCAACTTGTAGTTGAGGACTTGTAGAAAAGCCAAGTCCTAACTCCTGTTGCATCACTGCCTGGCCTGCTGGATGGGTAACTGGAGAGTGATGGCTGAAAGTGAGACGGAAGGCTGCTAATGTTTTAAAAAAAACCCAAAACAGCCTCAAACTCACAAAAGCACTTTTTATTTGAGGCAGAGAAGTCTTGCTGAAAGGATTACAGTTCCAAGCAATCAAAACTCAGCTGTTAGTGGCACCATTCTGACCTGGCAGATTTTGCTTCTCTTTGGTCAGAAAAGGGTATTCAGGTTGTACTTTCCCCAGTGGGGCAAAAAGAAGGGCAAAGCAAACTGGAAGAGACTTCTACTCTACTGACAGGCCTCGTCAGATCCAACATCAAACGAAACATGCTCTCGCTGGCCACTCTAAGTTGCTATCCCACTGCTGAATGACACAGGCTATACTACATTTGCAAGGAAAAAAAATGAGGCAGGAAACACAGGCATAGGTCACTTAGGGACGAACAGGCATCCACAGCTTCAAAACTCTTCATGGAAGGGGTAATCCTTGTGGGAGATACAGCTGTCAGGAGAAAAGAGAAAACAGTTGCTTTTCGAAGAGGTGATTTTGACTCTATCCAACTCCCAATAGAGAAATGATGTGTCTCATTGAAGAAAGAAAATAGAACCTCAGAGGCAAAAAGCTAGTTCTGACTCTGCAGATCTTGGTTCTGCAGCTGGGGGAAGGAACTCACCCTCCAGACCCATCTACCACTAGTCACCAAGCAGCACACGCGTGAGGGATACCACCCTCCCCACATGCCCGGCACCGTGCCTGGGGTGGCACAGTGCAGGATGGCAACACAATTTCTGCCTCCCAGTAACGCAGTCTAGCTGGCAGGACCAGACAGCATCTTACGGTCTTAAACAGTAAGAGGGTGTGATAATATGAGAAGGTAGGCCAGGCACAGTGGCTCACACCTGTAATCCCAGTGTTTCAGGAGGCTGAAGCGAGAGGATCACTTGAGATTAGGGGTTTGGGACCAGCCTGGGCAACACAGCAAGATTTCCATCTTCATAAAAAAATTGAAAAAATTAACCAGGCATGGTGGTACACGCCTATAGCCCCAACTACTTGGGAGGCTGAGATGGGAGGATCGTTTGAGCCCAGGAAGTCAATGTTGCAGTGAGCCATGATCATGCCATTGCACTCCAGCCTGGGTGACAGAGTAAGAGCCCATCTCAAAAAAAAAAAAAAAAAAAAAAAAAAGATGTTAAAAGTTGGTATGTGACTCAATCTCAAAGGATGACAGAAGCAATGGCAAGTGCTGAGGATGGAGGGAGCCTCCTTGTATCAGCACGGTCTGAAGTGAGCCCAATCAACAGTCGGAGATTTGATACTAGAAACAGGGCAGGGAGCGCAGGGGCAGGTGTGTCTGCCAAGGCTCACTCACTGTCCATCCAGCAGGGCCAGTGGCTGTGATGGGAACATAACGGCAGGAACGCCAGACAGATGGCTGGGCAGGGCGTGCAAGAACAGAGTTATGTACTCTAAGCTGGGTGCTTACAGTCTGTAACTCTTAAAGCCATTCGAAAGCTCTCCATGGTCTGCCTTTTTTGTGTACCTGAGGACAGTGACACTGTCATCAGCAAGTCAGGCTCAATAAAGCATTATCTGCCAAAGGGAGGGGTGGCATGTGTGCAGTTAAGAGAAAACTCCCTACAAGACCTGGGCATGTCAGGGTTAACCTCTTCCTCCCACTCACCGCTATGCAACAGGATAATCAAACAGAGGTTTCTATAACAGCGCTGGAGGGCAGAGGAGTCTAACTGTAAAGGGAGCAATGAGAAAACCACCGTGGTTCCTCAGCCCTGAGAACTTCAATCCATTGTCTGAAGTGGGAGGGGAAAGGAAGATGGATGAATGGACAGATTCTGAAAGGAGAACGAATGTGACTTGGTGACTGATTCTTTTCTTCCTTGTCCACTAGATCCAAAAATGATTTTCATGTCTAAGGTTAAGTACCATTCACAGAGATGTCTGAAAGGGGCGCTGGCCTGGGGCTGCCTGTGACACGCTCTGTGGCCTATTTTGAGTGCGAGGCCACTGTGCGGTGGCAGCAGCAGGCCTGTCAAGCACACGCACGCCTGATGCAGGGCAGTCATCGTCCACAGGGCAGACTGGGCAAACATCTGCCTGGGGCGATGGCTGAAGCCACCAGCAGTGTGAACTCCGGGGAGGGAGGGAACAGACACTGGAAAGCTGGCAGCCCACCCATCTTAGGGAATGTTCAAATTTTGCTTAGAAGAGGAAGTACTAAACGAGAGTGTGTGAAAACAGAGCGCTCAGATGAGAATACGGGTAGCGAGACAAAGGCAGGGTCTTAGTCTCCAGTGCAAAATGGGAAGTTCCTTCTTTAAACCAGAAAGTGAGTTACAGGCATCATCTAGTTATTGTAATGGTAGGAAAAGAGAGAGAGGAAAAAAAAAAAACCCCACAGAAAACCTTCCTAGGCAGCTCCTTCAGATTCCAAACTATCATGCAGAGGAAACGGAACCAGAGAACGTGCGGCTGGAGGACGAGGTGCCTGCTGCCCAGAGGGCCTGTCTCACAGCCATGTGGCTTACTGGGGTCAGAGCTGGGACTGTCTCGAACCCCAGCACCAGGGGCTTTCTACCAAACCCCTTTCATGAGGGTCATTAAGACAAAAAGTCACAGGCAAATTCTTCCAGAGTTTGATCCAGGGTCATCTGGTTTCAGATGAACCACTAGGATTTAAAAATTAAATGCCAAAACACATAATTACTTCAGGTCAGGCCGTCAATGCCCCTGGACGGGAAGAAGATACCAAGAGCGGATCTCTTGGCATCTTCAGCCGATGCAGGTCATGTGGATGAGAAAGCGAGGTAACGTGCAAAGCAAGAACAGCAGTGACAGGAGGACATGGACCCCGAGGCCTGCGGGGATCACTCTTTTGCTCTGCAGCAACTGAGGATCTCCTGGGAACTGCTTCTCACGCTGGGGCTCACTCACCTCACCAAGGCACAGACTCTCCAGTTCCTGTTGTAGCTGAGTAAGGTGGTCATATCCTGGCTGCTCAGTTCAAAGTCAAAGACCTAAAACACAAGCAAAAAATCCAGTAAGCTCTGCAAATAAAAACAAAAGACAGAATACCGTGCAGGACCCAGGAGATGCCTTCCCTGGCTTTGAGCAGAGAGGAGCGGTAAGACAAACTGAACTTAGAAAAAGCTGATTATATCACTCTTCAGGAAATATCCATGTTGGGCTAGATAATATATGGCATGATGGAAACAGTCCTTCCTTTCCAGAACCTCCCCGGGAAATATGTTTTATTTCATTTCAAAAAACACTACTGAGCACTTCTATTGTGATAAGCTGCAGTAAAGAATATGATGATGGGTAAGATGTGCCTTTGCCTCTGTTTACCAAGCAAGCAAAGGGCAAAGGTATATCTACAGCTGTAACACAATTAACTAATCACACACTGTATAAGACACTAAACAGAGCACAGGAAGGGGAGAAGCATTCCAAATGGATTCCAGCTGGGGAACCGAACCACCACAGCCAAAGAGATGGCATCTGACATGGCCTAAGAAGTGTAAGGTTTTGAAAGAGAGGGCAAGAAAGGTATAGCGGGAGAAAAGAACCACCTGCATGAAGGCAGCAGATGGCACAGAACTCAGCTGGCATGGAGGCTGGGAGGGAGGCAGGCAGGCAGGCAGCACTGGGCGAGACCCACGAGAGGTTGACACACATACTCCCAGAGCCGAAGGGCTCTCAGCTTCAGATGATTACAGGATATGCAGAAAGACAGTCTGCTATAGGCTCTGTGATTACAATCACAGAAAAATGTGCAAAGACTACACAGTAAGATGCAAAAATGAAATAACTAGGTTGGCATTTTGAGATTAGTCATTTATATTTTTTTCTAATTCCTTAAAAAATGAAATATGAAACAAAGGATGCACTTCTGGTGGGATATGCCTTTCCCTCGGTGGCCACTGCTTTGCCACTTTATCCTATGTGCCCAGAATATCCACCTGTGCATAAGAAGAAAAACGCCTCCTCTACTGAACAATGAGCTCTGCTCCCCTCTTCAGGGATCACTCCATCCCTGTCTCGTGTATGACAGGTGGCATGCATTATGCCCACAGCCTCTGGGCAGTGGAACTGGGCAAAATCAGCTGCTTGCTGTGGAAACAGAGCTGTCCTGCACCTGAGCTGGGGCCTGCCCAAGAGCCCCATGCCCATGGCTGTGATGCACCTGGCACAGATCTTGGATAAAGACAGAGCATCCCTGGCAGAGCCGCTTCGCTCAGTGTGGACAGAGGCTCTTGGGCCATCAGGACTCCCCTGAGCTGCTCTCCTTCCAGTGTGGCCCCCTCTCAATGCTGCAAGGGCACGCAGGGAGGGAGGTGGCACCAGGTATCCTGAGCTGCTCTGGCTGCCACACTGAGCACTTTGCCAGTGCCCTGACACAAGTCTAGGCTCTGCCCATCATCACACAAACTCCTTGCAGAGCCAGTGAGTGGGCTAAGTGGCCCAGAGGGTCCTCTGCAGTCCCTGGACTTCGCAGAGCAACATTTCTTAATCATTTACTAAGGTATTAAGCACCATGTGAAGCCCTTTGATGCATCATTTAATCTTCTTAACAACCCTCAAAATGGGTATTATTTTATAGACAGGGAAACTGAGGTACAGAGCAGTTATGTGACTTGCTCAAGATCATGCAGCTGGTAATTGACAGAGCTCCAGTGCTGGGCAGGTCCAGGCAGGGTCGCCCATGGGCCAGATATTCTCTGGGTGACGTCTCGGCGTGGCTGAAGGGCCTGAGCAAAGGTGTAGGCGTGCGCGTGCACAGCACTGGGCCCCGGAGGCACAAGGCCTGCCCCGCACACTGCTCCACCCATGAGGTGTCCGTCTCAATCCATGGCTTGCTTGCCACAGCTCCCCGGCCTCAGAGGACAGGATGGTGGGGATCCCACAGATGACACTCCAGGGACAGGATGAGAGGCCTTCCCCACCCCCTACTCCACTGAGGAGGGCCAGGCCTGACCAGCCAAGATCGTACCTTAAAGTTCTCAGCAATGCGTTCTGGTGTCACAGACTTGGGGATCACCACCAAGTTCCTCTGCATGGGGAACCGGATCAGCACCTGTGAGCCCAGGGAGACGAGTGTGTGCGCATGCCAGGCACTCGCACAATCATCTCAGTCCCTCACACACACAACCCACAGGACGTGCTAGAACTCCACAGGTGAGAAGAGAGAGGCTCCGAGATGTCAGGTCACAGCTAGCAACAGGTAGGCATGGCAATCAGGTCCAGATCTGACTCCAGAGTCCTGCGCTAGCCCGTGCCACACGTTCCAGGGTCTCAGGCAATCACGAGACCACAGTGAGGCCCCCACTGTCTAGGAATGCATATACTATCAGGACAAAGAACATTCCCGGCACGCTCTCACATTTGTACAGAGATGAGCTCCCACATCAACGAACAAGTGCTGTTTCTCACAGCAGTCACCCTCGGGGTGGTGGGGGCAGGCACTATTACTCTAAGAGCCCATGGTAGGGTCTTCTAAAGCCCCCATCTGTGCCCTTTCCCCTCTGCACTTGAGGACCCCAAACCACCTTTCCTGTGAGGGTGTAACGGGGCTCAGTCACTTCTCCCTCTTGGCTAATGGGACCATCAGGAATGCAGGGAGGTCTGGACAGTCACAACACCTGAAGTGGCTGTACCTGGGCTGTAGTTTTATTGTGCTTGTCTGCGATCGCCTTGATCCTGGGATCCTCTAGGAGGGAAGGGTCCTCAGGCTTGGCCCTGAGGATAGAAAGCTGGTTCAGGTCACACCATCATGGCTGCCACTCACGGCAGCCAGAAACCCCAATCCTAATCCTCTCGTTGACCTCAGAAGGCAGCCACCAGCCTCCTCCTCAGAGCTGGGTTAAGAACCCACAACCCTTCAGAAAAAGAGTAGGTGTCCTACTAGAAACTCCAACCCTTCCAGGAAAACCAGGAAGAGGCTTTGTAGATCAGCCCCAGAAACACCTTCCTTGAGGCTGAATTGTTCTTTTTAGTCATTTCTAATCTTCACCAACTGACATGGGAGCATGACGCTGCGGGAAGCTCACCAGGGCCTGTCGGGAGAGCCTAGGGGGCTGTAGGCGGTCACCACGATGCCTTTGGACTGGCAGTACTGGATTAACTTCTCCTGAGTGAGGTATGGGTGGCACTCAATCTGCAAAGGCAAACACAAGAGCTGATGGGAGCACTGTACGCTGACGTGACACAGATGAAGGTTCCTATGCTAAAGTCCCTTCTCAACCCATAGAGAATCCTATGTATAACACACATCCTATTTCTCAGATAAGCTGTAACAACTTCCTACAGTTCCCTGGTAGTATCCTTGATGTTATTCTATTATTACTATCATCTTATTATAGATATTTTCATGGGCCCTAAAGGCTTTTCCTGGCTTTAGCCACTTATCACAGGTCTGAGGATCTCAATGGCTGCCTCTTCGTCTGTCAGACCCCAAATTGTCACAAGCCAGGCTCAAACCCTTTCTCTCCTGTAAGTTTCCTCTCCCAGATGTGCTGTGTCATGCTGAATCATAACTCAGGACTCTGCCAATGCCCAGGAACTGCCTCCTGGCCACTCGCTGGGTGAGGTGGACGAGAAGTCCCTACCAGCATCAGACAGTAAAACAGCACTGCTGCAGGGCCGGTGTCCCTGGGGGATGGTTACCTGGTTAACTGCAGGCTTATACTTTAAGCCAGGTTTGTTTAAGATCCTCTCCACCTGGAGATGGTTGAAGTTGGAGATGCCAATAGCTTTCACCAGCCCTTCATCCACCAGCTCTTCCATGGCCTACAGAGAAAAAAGTGTCTGTGTGGTGCAGAAACGAGCCCAGAAAGGACAGGATCAGAAATGTCTTTCGTGCCAGTTTAACAGGTCCTGCTCTCACTCCTCAGTGCCCGCAAATTAGACCTTTTAGAAGCCAAGAGACAGTGAGACAAAAGCCAGGCTGGCTTCAATGAGATAAGAACGACAGAGACAGAATAACAAAATGTAATGTGAGGAATGACAGGCAGATTGCTGCTAAGGAGAACAGGAAACCAGTCGTGAAAACAAGGTCTGACCAGGGACTGTCTTACCGCCCATGTGTCCAGAATGTTGGTGTCACTGGGGATCACGTTGCCCGACTCATCCAATGGGAAAAATTCCTTCCCAGGCTGTCATTACAATAAAAAACAAACGAACAAAACAATCAGTAATAGTCCTTCACAGACCTGGAGGGGGAAGCTGGCATCTAAAACAATTCTAAACAGCCACAGCTGGCTAGGGTCGCTCTGTGTGCCAGCATGAAAAGGTGATAGGCGGAGAGCCAACACTATCAAACAGGCTGGAGCTGAGACTGTCAGATGGAGACACAGACACTACTTGGCCACAGAGATTAGCTCTGCCACTGACTGCAGTGTGATGGATACAGGGACTCACGGGGCCCAAGGCCTGGAGGGTCACTGGCTTACAAAACTACCACATGGCCCAGCCTCCCCGGCTTATCCCTAAAATCAAAAGAGAAAAGTCAAGTCCCTTCAGCCCCGACAAGCTGTGGTGCAATAAAACAGGGCTATAAGATAAAGCTAAACCCACACTTTGGACCTGGCTGACAGCAGAAAACTGAGGCAGTGGCCAGAAAACAGACAAAAGACGTAGTAACTCTCAAGTTCCTCTTCTGCAAAGAACCAGATTGCCAACAAATATTTACCAGGCTGCCACAGGATAGGGTATGCGTGTAGAATGTGGGTAGGGACTCATGTGTGGGGGGTATGTGTGCACGTGCCTGGAGAGGACGGCCAGGGCTGACCATGCCTCATGGTACACTACAGACAGTGTTTGCTGACATAGTTTTAAATTACTCAACTACCAAAAGAGCAGTGCTCCTCAAACTTGGAAGAAGTGTGCCTGTAAGTCACCAGTGGTACAGATTCAAATGGCCTGGGTGGGGCCTGAGACTGAGACCTTCTAAGAAGGTCCCAGGTGATGCCAGTGCTGCTGGTCCACTGGCTATACCTTGAACAGCAAGAACAGGAAGTCACCCACACATAACCTGCTAAGGGAGCTCAAAACAAAGCACAGGTTGCGCCAGGGGACCTGGTCTGCACCAGGCATTCCATACCTTAAAGCCCGTCGGCCAGTGAATAAGGTAGAGGTCCAGGTAGTCCAGCTTCAGGTCGCTGAGCGTCTTCAGGCAGGCTCCTTTCACCAGGCCTTTCTCATGGTACGTGCACCACAGCTAAAGCCAGTGAGAGAGTACATGTCATCTTTGCCAGCCACAAGGCAGCTTCCTGGCTGGGAAGGCAGAGCAGTCTCCTCTCCCCAAAACCCATTTGTTTCACCACGATGCTGTGAATGCTTGTGAGGGCACTTCCGTTGTATACTGGATCCTAACTTTCCAAAAGCAGGCAGGATCGACCAGGTCACAGAGACCTCTCCCAAGGACCAAACAGAGGACACAAAATGGAATGGACAGATTGGCCAGCCTGCCCTAGGCCTAAGCATGAACTCTCAGGGCAACTTTCCCCCCGGGCTAGTGTTTCTGGAGCCAGCCCCATCCTCCTGCCCCACGTCCTTTGTGCATCAGTATCTTAGGTCAAAGACAGTGGCCGGCAGTGGAGATTCGGTTTGCAGATGGGAACCAAGTTCCATCCTTGAAAGCAACTCCCTGGAGGGAGAGGGCCAACCCACAACCTCAACCTCATCAGCATGGGGCTCTAAGCAATAGGCCCAGACGGAATGACCGTTCAACAGAGAGCCAAGGATGGGCAAGCTCTGGATCCCTGTATGGCCCTGGGTGACACATCTCCTCTGGAAGAATCACCCGTCAGTGAAAAGTGTAGCTGTATTGAGTGTGGACTTGGCTTCAGGCTGATGCACCAACGGACGATGAGACCGAGAGCCCCTTTCAGCCCCACCATGGAATGATACCTTGCTGACGATGAAGAGCTCGTCACGCTTCACCACTTGCTCCCTGAGCTTCTCCTGAATGGCTACCCCCACCTCATTCTCATTGTGGTACACGTGGGCACAGTCGATGTGGCGGTACCCAACGTCGATGGCCACCTTCACAGCCTCGGTCACCTGGCCTGGAGGGGACTGAAAGGAGAAGGAACATGAACCCTGCAGAACGCAGTTTGTGCAGCAGGGAGGAGGGGCCGTGGCAGCTGCTGATCCTTGCTGATCAGCCTGTCGCTTTGTTCAGCAAAGACAGACCAGGGTGCACTTCCGCAGCAGCATTCTGGACTACCAGCCTCCGACGCGGGGGATCGAGGTGAAAGACCACAGTACTGCCCTGTAGAATCTGACAGCCACTTAGGCGCAGGTCAGATCACTTTTAAAAGATACGCTGAAGCCATCTCATTTCCTTGCTTCTTCATATCCACTGATCTGCAAACCACTGTGTTAAAAACATTTCCCCACTCTCCGAATGCTGAGATAGTGAGGGAAACCATTTCCTTCAAATATCTCAACACAGTTCAAAAACAGCTGTCCTGTGGCCCCCAATTCCCATTTGGCTCCCCAGTTCAGCCAGCGAATGCCTGCCCCTTACATTCTCTTTTCATGTATGGCTTCAGATACTGGTAATCGCTTGTTTTTAAGCATTCTGGGAGATTATCATGAAGTCAGGAACATCACTCATGCCGATTCAAAGGCCCATGTGTCCATTCTCACTGTTATGAGGATCTGTTTCAAGAGGTGGGGAAAGGAGAGATGGCCCTCAGAGATATCAGCAGACAGAAATGAGTTAGAGGGGAACAGGGGGCAATGTGGATCACGGAAGATCATCAAATGGTTAGTGGTTGGCCCGGCAAAATGACTGAATCGGTGTCCATGGCCAAGCCACCAGACCATCTGAGTGACCAGAACAGCTGCGGGAAGCCTGGCTACTGAGGAGGAGGAGGAAGTGCCTGCATGGCATCGTGCTTCACTGGCACCCAGACAGACTGCATGGACACATACCCCCCAACTTCCACTATCCTACTACGATCACAGAGCTGAGCAATAAACATGTGCAGTGGACTGCCGACTGAACAGAGCGCATTCCTTTGGAGAGCTGGGGTAGAAACAAATGAAAGGAAAACCCCCCCAGGGCCACAGCAGCTGCAGACATCTGTGTTTTGACATCAGCTATTTTCAACAGGCGTTGGGGAAGAAAAGGGCCCAGCTGAACAAGCCCATGACCATAGCCTGTTAGCATGGAGCTCACTCCCCACCTCAGAGGGGCCAGACAGGTGGGATGGGGATGCTAATCAAAGGTGTGGGTTAAGAGGGGGCCTTCAGAGGACCTGGCGACCTATTTCCCTGGAGGACCTCAAAAGCTGCCCTTGCAGCCTTCCCCACTCTGCACGGTTGAAGGAACAGAGCAGATAATCACAGAATATACAGAAAGAATGCCTTACCACAGGTTCTGAGCGGTGTCCAGGGAGAGCAGAGGACATCCCTCCCCCAGAGAGAACAACTGGGGCCCACGCGGCAAACTGTCTGCCCAGGACACACTGAACGTTCTCCAGGCTTCATGGCACCTTGACTGGTTTTTCTCTGAGGAGCTGCTGCTGCATATACTATACTGTGCCTGCCCGACCCCTCGAAGCCTGGGACAGAGGGGAGGGCACGCTCCGCAGGCTTGGCCTAGTCACGCACCACCTGCCACTCAACTGGTGCAGGGGCAGGTACATGACTCAACTCAGGCCATGAAACTCTGTCTTTGCACTTGAATTGGAGCCACTGAGACCAGCCCTGGTTCTGCTGGGGTCACTGAGCTAGGAGAATGTGAGCCCAGAGCTGCTGGTGGGACGCGCAGGGACACGGAGGGAGGCCGAATCCTGGCGACATCATTCAGAATCATGAATCTCAGACACCTGACATCAGCAGCTGTTGTTTGGGAAGTCAATGAATCCCCGCCCCAAACATCTTTTCTTTTCTGCTTAAGATTAAAGTGGTTTTTTAGTTATCTGGAACCAAAAGAGCACATACTGGGACGATCAAGGTCGCCAAACAGTTGGCACGAAATGAAAAAAAAGTTGTGTGATATTTTTAGAGAAAGTAAAGGACAACAATGACTGCAAGAGGTCATGAAGAAGCTGCTACTGATCGCTCCTCAGATAATGTGCGGATTGGCTGGAAACATGCTGGAGACATGCATGCTGGGAGGCTGATCAAAGCGATCGAGAGAAAAAGAAAAAGTCACCTCTGCAATGAAAATGTACGACGATCCACAACCACATTCAATGCTAATTATCTCAATGCAGAGTCCTTCCCTGAGAGAGACTAACTTGCCTTATGAAAAACGAAGCAGCCAACTTAAGCTCTGGTTTAGAAACCATTCACTAAACTTGGGAATGCCAACACATGATAGGATCTCCCCATCCCATGTCACAGAGAGAAAATGCCAACAGAGGGAGGGGTCCAGACTGAGACTCCTCAAAAGAAGGTAAACTATGAAAACATACTGACTGTATCCAGGCACACCCATCACTATGAGAGCTATAGAAATGCAGTATATGAAACACTGAAATTACAACTCCATCATATAAATCCTACATGTTTCTGACTCGATCCTGCCACTAATCTGCCCTTGATGGGCAAAGCCATGCATACCCAGTCCCTCTAGACCTCTGGCCCTGCAAAGCTCATTGGGTAGTGATTTTGCAATGCTCTGGGCTGACAGCACCAAGTGAGAAGCCTCTGCCCTTGAGTCCTCCACCCCGTCTTCAAGACAGGGGTCCTACTTCCTTCTTTGATAACACCAGCCGGCTAACACCAACTCTGAGACATTGATAACTAAAATCAGTGTCTCTCTCCTACACAGTACACGCAACACCCCTTTTAAAAACCTAATCTTCTTCCTCTTTTCCTTACAGGTCTTGCTAGTTACTTCAAGATATCCCTCCCTCTCTTCCCTCTGCAAGTCTAAAAGCAAGCCATGGCTCCAGATAGGAAGACAGTCATAGCACAGCATTTATGGTAAAGCCGAAGTATCTCAGAGACTGGATACTTTGCAATATGAACCACGGGGATCTCTGGGAAGAGGGAACTCGATTTTTTTTTTTTTTTTTTTTTTTTTTTTAGACAGAGTGTTTCTGTTTCGCCAGGCTGGAGTGCAGTGGCGCAATATTGGCGAAATGCAACCAAGGCCAACTGGGTTCAAGCGATTCTTCCACCTAGCCTCCCGAGTAGGTGGGACCATGGGCGCGTGCCACCACACCCAGCTAATTTTTGTATTTTTAGTAGAGACGGGGTTCCACCATGTTGGCCAGGATGGTCTCGAGCTCTTGACCTCGTGATTGGCCCGCCTCAGCCTCCCAAAGTGCTGAGATTACAGGCATGAGCCACTGTGCCCGGCCGGAATTCTTTCTGTTGTACTTCTTTGAAAGTTCTCTAGTTAGCAGGTGTTACTACTGAAATGAAAGGGTGGAGGGAAAAGAAACTTTACTTTGGGAAAAGAAACTGTCCTGGGTAGGAAGCATGAGAATAGTGTGCTGGCGATAATCTTGGAGCAAAGAACAGGAAACCATCACTCAGAATCAGGTTTGGCCACCGAGATTAACTTCCTCTTGTTCTATTTAAATCAAGTTGTCCCAAATTCCAAGGCACTGCTGTTTCTAACTAGTTGAGATGTGGGTGGACCAGGACTGACCCTGCCGGGCAGGACTTATTTTAAATGTCTTTGGTCTTGAAGAGGAGGAGATGGGGGCTTTAGAGAGACCAGGGAAGTGAACAGTAAATCCAGCTCCTGTGTTACCTCCCTGCTCACAGAGCCTCAACCTCACCCCATCCAAGGGTCTTGGGCCATCACAAGCCTGCCCCACTTGGGAAGGTGGAGCAAGTCTTTCTTGGCACATTTTCTTCTACCTCATACATTCTCAACGTGGATGCCAGTGTCCCCAAAGAGGCAAAAATTAGTTCTTCGGGGCCAAAAAACCCTTAGCTTACAGAATGGCCTGTGACCCTCTAGAAGGCTACTGGCCATAAGCAGAAGTACAATATTATCTGTGATATTACAATTTTATTGTGGGGCCAATTAGGGAAAAAAAAAATCACACAAGGCTCCTAGGTGGGAGGGAGGCAGTGATCATGGCAAAAAGATGCAGAAACACAGTTGTAGCTCCAGCCCTAGGAGTATTCTGCGAGTGTACACAGGAGACTTACAATGACTACTTATTTCCAACAATTTTTCAACTAGATTAAAAACATTATCAGTAACAAGACACTGGCTGGCACCAGACGTCATCTCTGTTTTAAAGGCTTCCTGGCTTTACAGGGCTATGATGGGCTTGTTTTTTTTGTTGTTGTTTGTTTTTGAGACAGAGCTTTTTTGCTCTTGTTGCTCAGGCTGGAGTGCAGTGTCGCTATCTGAGTTCACTGCAACCTCCACCTCCCAGATTCAAGCGATTCTCTTGCCTCAGCCTCCCGAGTAGCCGGGATTACAGGCACGTGCCACCACACCCAGCTAATCTTTGTATTTTTGGTAGACGGTTTTCACTATGTTGGCCAGGCTGATCTCGAACGCCTGACCTAAGGTGATCTGCCCGCCTTGGCTTCCCAAATGCTGGGATTATATTACACTGGTACCTGGCCATTGGGCTTGTTTACTATCCAATGCAGAAGGCAAGCCTGCCAGAAAGAAACCGTGTCCAAGCCACATGGGTCTGCGGCAGAGATGGTCTTCCACCTGCCTGAAACCCTCACCTGAAGAGAGAAGGGAGTTCGAGGACCTTCAAGAGTAGAGACTACCAGAGCCCTGCTGAGGGTCTAAAAGATACAACACAGCCGCTACAGCATGGAAAGACCCAGAAGAACAAGGAACTGCACCTGCTTGCCAGGCCTCCTCCAGCTGTCACAAAGACAAGCAAAGGACCACATCTTTCATCATGCATCTATGAAAGAATGCGTACAAGGGAAAGGTTTTAAGTCATTAAAAAAAAAGGGAGTTGACTCTCCAAGTCCATCCTTATACCATTAGTTCAACCCACCATTCTCCCCTGCCCCCACTGCACAATTCTACACCAATCTCATCTCCTCACTCACAGAAATATGAGAGGGAGTCTTCACCATACAGCTATCTCTAAAGTTGTTTCACTGCTTCATATGAATCCAACTCATAACATTTGGATGCCTACTATTGTATTTGCCAGGCACTGTGAGAAGTGCTCGATATAGTAGTAAATGAAGACAACTATCCAAGTTCTCAACGAACTCTGTCTACTGGAACGCATAACCTAAATGTACAGATTTGATGACGTTATCTTAAAGAAATACACAGCTTTTTGGGGCACTGAGTGCTCAAGTGAATGATCCGAAACCCTCTTTCGTAACTTTTACTCCTCAGCTTGGACAACATAGGGAGACCTGTCTCTACAAAAAATTTTTAAAAATTAGCCAAGTGTGGTGGCCCACGCCTGTGGTCCCAGCTACTTGGGAGGCTGAGGTATAAGGACAGCTTGAGCCCAAGAGGTTAAAGCTACAGGGACCATGATCATGCCATCATACAACCCGGCACTCCAGCCTGGGTGACGGTGAGACCTTGTCTCAAAAAAAACCAAAATACACTTTCACTCCTTATTTACCCTTGAGTAGTGATTTTTGAATGATGGATCACAAAACTAGCTTTTAGAGTTATAATTTTAGGGAAAATGGAATAGAATAAAAAAATTGAAATGCAGCCCATATAGGTTAAGTACCGTTAAGTAATTTTTATTCCAGATACATGTATATATCTACGGGCTGCATCATGATCAGAAAGTATTTGCTACTGCCAAGAAAGCATCCTTCTGTATCCATTCCAAGAGCATAACCTGCAACAGATGGAAATTAGCTTGGTTTCATGGCTGTAATTCAATTACCCCCTTAGAGCCATGACTGGACTTTCTGGAGGAAACAAATTATGTACCCTGATCATTTCAGCCAAGAAACTCTCCCTGAGGCAAATTTAGGACCCTTTTCTTACCTTATACTAATTTTCAACAGCAGGTTTTAGAGTACATGTAAACTCTTCTGTCCTATTTCAAACCATCTCACAGTTCACTCAATCCTTTCTGTTTGTCTGCATGTAAATATCCAATGCCCAGGCCCATATTCAAATTTTAAGAGGAAAAACCTGGAGCATGGGCATGCCAGATAGCTCATACCTGTAGCTCTGGGAGGCCGAGGTGGGAGGAGTGATTTGAGCCCAGGAACTGGAGATCACCCTAAGCAATAAGGTGAGACTGTCTCTGGGGGGG
>CAUYLG010040722.1:0-10752 GCA_963573385.1 Cacajao melanocephalus
AACCAGCACTTAAGTATTTGTATATGTGCAAAATTACACACACACACCCTTAGTTGTTCATTGGAGTGGGTTCGGGAAAGCAGCTAGGAAGAGAGTCTGATACATTCTAACCAGCACTTAAGTATTTGTATATGATATGTGCAAAATCACACATACACACACACACACACACACACACACACACACACACACACACAGAGTTCTTTCATCCAACCATCCAACAGAATTTTTCTGAGAATAACTTGACTTCCCCCTTTGTAAAGAGCCATGAGATTATATAATAACGAGATTATTCAACTAGGAAGTTATGAAGTTCTTAGATTATGTAACATCTAAGAATCATGGATGCATTTATTTTCTTTCGACCTATGATGTAATTCTCACTGGAGAACATGCATAAGTTATGAGGTGTTTGCACATGTAACGTTTCAAAACTGGCTAGCAAAAGCACTAATCGGCTGTTATACAAGGCATTCTTCCATACATGAAATTCAATTACTTTGAATTGAACATTAGCTTGGCTGCTCAAAGTCTTAAAATCACATAGAATCTCACAAATTGGTCATGTTGACACTAACTGTTTCCATCTTACTCGGTTTTAACTCATTAACAAGTTTCTTTTTGCTTGTTTAAAGAATCTAATTTAATTTTGCTAGGCACTCCTAAAGATGCACTCCTGAAGAACTGCCAAATTGTAAGACAGACTATACATTAGCAACCCATAAGTCCAGCTCTAAATTGGACTTCATCGCAATCCAGACCACTCAACCTCTTAGATTTTTAAGTTGTCATTCCTTCTGTGGCTACAACCTCCTATCAACACAATCTTGAATGCCTTCAACCCCACATGTAATAAGCTAGAGAACACATAATAAGTTCTCTAGCTTATTATGACTCCAGCCCCTGCCCTCTCTAGCTTTGCTGCTGGCTTGAATTCTCCCTGTGCCATCACAACCCCCAGCTGAACATTTCACCTTTTTATCAAACACTCTAAAATCCCCAGTCCTCAGGCTTTCTGCCATACCTGTCTCACCAAAGATAACTCCTCTCTGTTTTCTCCACTTTCGAGTGACCTAAGAACTAGAAAAAGGAATAGAACCGCCCTAAGAAACTCAACGACAAGTTCATACCATGCAGCCTCAGCTGGATATTCAGTTCATCTTGGCAAGTTGTAAATTTTTTTCTATTGCATTTTCCATAAGCAGCTGTTTTGAACACTCTCCAGTTCCTTCAAGTCTCCAATCCATCCCCTTATTCTCCCAGGAGATGACTTTATCTCCAAATAGACTGAGGAAAGTAGAAAGAATTTACACTGACAATTTTCTCCAGTTTACCTCAAACATATTATAATTTTTTTTCTCTCCTCCTTCTTCCCAAGCTCAGGAAAATAGGTTCAAACTGGTTTTAATAAATATTTATTGAGGGCCTGCTACAAGCTAAGCATTTTACTGGGCATGTGTCTGGCAGAATCAACAGCCTTCATCATTAAGTCTGTGACCATACCTAGCAGAACCAATGAGGACTAGAAATCAGAAATTGAAATCAGTTATTTCAATAAAATGAGCAAAGTGTCAGTGGAAGATCTCACAAAAAAACTAGTTAACCACACCCTTAACACCTGTTACCTTAGATCTACCCCTGCAAGGGGTGGTTCCAGGTTAAACACCACCCTCTAATTTCCTCTGTTGTCAATCTACACTTTCACAGCCTGGAAGCTCACTCAAATAAGCTTCCTTTATTTTTAAAGAAAACTAAAAACAAAACTATACAATAAACTCATTTCAGCACAACCCACTGATGCACCAAGAGACTACCCTACCTATTACTGTCTTCTTTCACAGGTAGGTACCCTTAAGTATTAGTTGCTGCTGCTTCTTTTTCTGATCATTGTCTTCTAGATTGTTATTTCTAAAACTGCTCTCTCAGAGGTCAGTAATGTGATCATGACTTCTG
Source organism: Cacajao melanocephalus (assembly GCA_963573385.1). Taxonomy (NCBI): domain Eukaryota; kingdom Metazoa; phylum Chordata; class Mammalia; order Primates; family Pitheciidae; genus Cacajao; species Cacajao melanocephalus. Next base: position 1,954 of record CAUYLG010040722.1, read on the forward strand.
TGAGGTTTTCTAACCACAGAGGTGAATATTTTCTAATTAAAATATACATGTTCCTAAGAATTCAAATGTTTTATTATTTTATTACTTAATTCATGTGATTGATGAGAATACTGTAAAGTGATTATATGGCTTCTCCAAAATTTATTAAACAGTAAACGAACAATATCTATTTTCCCCACTTATTTCAGTAGAATTAAGAATCTCTAAATAATAGATGACAGGAGAAAAAAAAATCAATAAACACTATTCCTTCTCTCTAGAATAAGTTTCAAAATAGATCACAGGGCTAAGGAAAGCCAGGGCTTCATTTCCTAAGAGAATGTAATGGATAGGACCACACCAGTGCAGGCATTTTTTTTCAGTGACCCATCTGTTCTAAATGCTGAAGAACTCAGGTATGACTGCTCACGGAAACCGGATGGATTCACTGCTTCCTTTACTTATGAGCAATTTTCTTGCCATTATGCTATTAAACTCCATCAAGTGCTGAGTGTTCAAAGATCTGGATGCAAACGTGATCACGAAGAATCATAGGAAAAGAATGAAATTCTAAAGCTTCTTACTGTCAAGTAAATATTTCGGAATCCCCATGGAGCATCCTTAACAACTATATTGTTAGTAACGGAAATATTTTTCCTAACTTGGCTCAAGTCATTAACTATGACTTTCAAGAGAGTACAAGCTGACAGAAACAATCATATGGCTGGGTCCTTTCCCTTGTGATCAATCATCAATGCTCCTTAACCTGGAAAGAGCCACATCATAGCTGCCAATAGCCTGAGAATCAAACCACCTGGATGACATCCAGGTGAAGAGGCTCAGGGCTCCTGCCCTGCTCACATGCTGAAAATTCTTTTTCCTGACATGCTGAAATCATGGATTTCTAGACTCTCTCTTTCTTCTTGCTTCTCCCCATAGCGTATATTTTTCTTTTTGTTGACAACAATCTAATTTGCCTGGAAACTGCTTCAAGTGCCTATGTTCCACTTGGGATCACTGTAATACTTTTGCAGATGGTTTGGAGCATTTTTTTTTTCTCAAAACAAGCCACGAACTCTAAAGCATTTTGCCATATTTCTGCACTGCTATATAAAATACACTTGAGATGACTGGAGTCATTTTTTCACTAGACAGCAGTCATTAATTAACCTGGGAAAGAATCCCAATTCCATTTTTCCATGGCATAAGGATTACTCCAATTATCCAAGATACCTGTCTTAGTTTGGGTTCCCCCAAAAGTCACCTTGAGATAAGAACTTGGGTTAGTCTGGGACAGTGAATTGGGGAGGTGATCCCTGAGAGCATAAATTCGGGAGTAAGGAAAGCATGACAGAGGAGAGAGAAAAACCATGAAAGGAGGTGGCATGGAGCATTCCTGCTGGGGCTCAATGCCCCCAGGATGTTCTGAAAAGACATAAATAATGTGCTTCAGAATTGTCCCACAAGAAGAAGTGGAAACTGGGCATTTGCTTTCTGACTCCAGCCCTTCACTGGGTAAAGATTGTACTTCTAAGGCTGCTCTGCAGCAAGAGTAAGTTTCCACAGGGCTGACAAAGTGCTCCAGTAGAGAAGCACTGATTAGGCCCTAGAGAAGGAAAGCTGTCGGCATCCACGGGAGATGTCCAGTATGGGTGAACTCAAAGGTGGGCCAAGACCATATCAAAAGCATCTGCCTACAGCAGCCCACAACCCAATTCCTTGCTCTTATCAAGTTACCATGTCCTGCTGACTCCATCTTTCAAAAAAGACTCTCTGATACTCCTATCTTCAAATACAATCTACTATACTCATCTTTCAATATTTTAACCCTTTCCTACTAATTATATCCTGTGTCCACTCCCAATCTCAGGATTTTTCCTGTCTATAGGATAGATGAGTTCTCACAAGGTCACTGGCTGTCACTGATCTGCTCTAGCTGTCCACCCTTATTGGCCACCAAGTCTTTGAATACTTCCCCTTTCAGAAAATAGCCTCCTCTCTTCCTGTAACACATAATGATTCTCCCCAGCTCTCAGCCTTTCCCACACAGAATGCCCCAGCCCTTTGAGACCCACACTAGAAATTATCAATACTTAAGAAATATTTTCCTTAGCTGTGGCTTGTACTCTTCTCCTCCTCCTCTGAATTACTCCAGTCTTGATGGCAAGCAATGCCATTTTAAAGGTTTATTTAAAGCAATAGGCTCAGAATCCCCAAGCAAACTCTTAAGTATCCAAAGGGCCAAGACTGAGATCAATGTTTCTTTCTTAAATTCCTACAACACTCACTCTTGTATCCACTAATCAAAGACCACCAGGAACACACCTGCAGTGAATGAACTGAGCTTTCATTCGCTTACTACAGCAAGAAAGAGTACACCAAAGTAATTGGAGAATTTTAAGAAACTGGTGGATACTTAGTATACAACTTAAGTTTGTTTTGGGTGATTCCAAGAAAGGTTTAAGAAAATGGAGGCCAGATTTGGATTGGGAGCTGTTGGGCGGTGGGAGCAATTCACTGATTATCTTGGCAAATTTAATCTAGAAGTCAGAGGATTAAAGCTGAGTTGGAGTCATCATTGGTAAAGAAGCAATCACTCACATCAGTCATAAGAGAGGGATGTTTAATTACTTCTGTGGTTGGAGAGGGTCCTTGTCTCAGTCTTGTTTCAGACATACTCAAGAAGTAGGCTTGTCTGATTATTTATATTCTGCAAGAGGTATTTATGTTCAGTTGGGAACATTGTGGTCTGTCAGCTGCCAGGACCATTTTTCACTTTCTCAAAAGTTATTCAAAAGATACCAGAATAACTTAAATAACTGTTGAATAAATTTCAAATTTATCCTAAATCTAATGATAATGTAAACTTTAACTCACAATTTATCACTTCAACTTTCTGGCAGGCACTGTGCACATGGAACAGAATAAGACAAATTGGTCTCTGACACAGGTCCATGAGCTCAAAGTTCAAAGAAAAGGCAAATGTCTAGGCTGATGCAACACAAGCATGAAAAGTGCTCAAATATAAGTATGAATAAGGTGCTGAGCTGGTGCAAGAAACAGGGTGTTCAACTCCATCTGGAGGCGTGGGTGAAGCTTTCCAGGAAGACATGCCACCTGAGATGGATGTGTGAGGATGAGTAGGAGTTGGCCAGTTGGAAAAAGGAGGGTGGAGGATGCCCTTCCAAAGCAGACACAACCTAGGTAAAGGTGTAAAGCAGCATAATGAGTTGAGGAACAAAATATAAATCAATGTTGCTAGAGAAACTGTTCAAAGCACTCAAAAATATTTCCAGGATATTTTTGAATATAAGGTGCTATTTTGGCACCTCTGAAATTGCACAGCACAGAAGGTGAATTTTGTTCTCAGTTAATTAAATTGAGTGTTAAAGAGAAAGTAAATTATACCAAAAACTAAATACTTTTACATATGGATCCCCCTCAAAAAATGGAGAGGAAGTGGAAATGGAATATGAACCAATTCAAAATAACATACTGAAGTTTACATGTACTTCTCTTGAATATAATGAATTAGAAAAAAATTCAGAAACTTTAACCTAAAATTGGAAATCAAATCCCAACACATGGAAATAAAACCAACAACTTACTGTATCATCTTTCTGTTACACCAAGAAAACTCAGAAATTCAATGACTATTATATAATAGAGTAACTAATTCTCTTATCAGGGCAAACACACACACACACACACACACACACACACACACATTCATTCTCTCTCTCTCTCTCTCTCTCTCTCTCTCTCTCTCTCTCTCTCTTCCATTGAGGACCTAGTCTTTAGATAATTTATTTCGGAATTCCAGTGGCCTTAATGTTAATACTTACTTTTCTATAGTTCTTCAAAAATTAACACATTATTAGTATTTAAGGTAAATTCATTTCTTTCTAGTTTGAAATAGAAATGATCCATCAAGTACTTGTAAACAAGCATTGATGGCGAGAAAGGAACAGATTGGGCAACACAATTAAATAGTAGAAAAAAACAATCTAAAGGTCTAATTTCACTAGAAAAAAAAAGAAGAACAAGTGCTACAGTCTGAATGTTTATATCCCCACAAAATTCCTATGCTGAGACTATCCCCAATGCCAACAGTATTAAGAGGTGGGGACTTTGGAAGGTGATTAGTCATAAGTAATCCACTCTCCTAAATAGCTAAGTACCCTTATAAAAGAGATGTGAGGGAGGTTTTTTTTACCCCTTCTACCATGTGAAGACAAAGAAAGTGCCAACTATGAGGAGCAGGCTCTCTCCAAATGCCAAATCTGCCAACACCTTGATCTTGGACTTCCCAGTCTCCATAACTGGAAACAATAAATTTCTACTGTTTAGAAATTACCAGGGCTAAGGTGTTGTGGTATAGCAGCCAAAATGAACTAAGACAACAACTCACAAAAATAGGGGAAAAATATGAATAAACCAACAAAAGGAAAGGGCAAACAATTCACAGAGTGATATAAATTAGTGTTCTACAAACAGATTTTAAAATGCTCAACTTTTCTATTAAGAAAGTACATATGACAACATGATTTTTTTTTTCACTATTTAGATTGGCCTAGGCCAGGAAAGCACAGTATTGGCTAAGAGGAGTTATTTCTCTTTCCAGAATCCAGCTCCTGCCTAGTAAAAGTTCAACAGTCATTTGAAAAGACAAAGTGACAATCCTAAAAAATATTAAAGTTACTGATATCCCATGGCCTAAAAATTCTACTTGTAAGAATTTATGCAACATAAAAAAGGTGTAAAAGTAGGCAAATAAATTTGAAATTCATTGTAGACAAAAGAGAAAACAACCCAATGTCATTAAAACAAATCTGTGAAATGTACATTATAGCCATATCTCACATATACATACAATGGTATTTCATGCAGCTACAAAAATAATGGTATTATTGTTTACATGCTTATATAGAAGTCCTCTGGTTTTTTTTTTTTTAAGAAGAAAAATCCAGTGGTAGAAATGTGTGTATAGAATAAACCCATTTCAATAAATTAGTTAATATATAACTATTTGCATAGATCACAGAGCCAAAAACATGCATATGCTATGTTCTCATTTTATTTTTATTTCAGGCAGAATTTATTTTGCTTTAAGAGTAATTTCTGGCAACAAGATATAAAGGGAATGTAACTCCTCATTCCTGAAATCTTTCCAATATCTTTTGATAAAAATGTCAGTACCAAGGTTGAATAAAAATGTAACAATAAACCACAAGCCATACTTTAATGGCATAAAAAGGACTTTGGAAGAAATGAAGATCTCACTATCTTTTTTTTTTTTTTAGCTAGAAATGCCACACGGTGGCTTGAATATTGTTTGCAACTGCAAAGTGCCTTCGTGAAAATAATTTAATTGCTTCTGACAGGCCTCATAGTTGTCCCTGAATTCCATCCAGCCATGCCATGACTGACATAACAGCGGAAAACCAGCAAAAGGTCACACGTGGTTTGGGAAACCATCAAAATGTAGTGCCCATCTCTCGGCCGATAGGAATTTACAGTACCATTGTGTTTTCAAAAACGATCAGAAACCTTAGGAGTTGTCACAGTTATCACAACTACACATTCTAGCAAAGAAGAATGGAAGACACAGGCAACATGAACCAGGAGAGCAGAAGGTCTATCCCCCAGCACTGAAGCAGCCACAAAGGCATAACATGAAACACTCATGGAGAATAAACAAAACAGTTGAAGTTGCACAATTAAACTATAAAATTCAACATTGATTACAAACCGCCTTTTAAAACGTGTAGACCTATGACCCTACTCTGTTTTATCCCTTTTACCAAAATTCTGTCAGTTTACCTATTTTGTTACAAACGTATTTTCTTCCTTCTGTAGTCACACTAAACTATATTCCAATGTGAATGCTACAAAAACTGATGCAGTAGGCTGCATGAAATGTGCTAATGGGAATCCAGTGCTGTGAAGACACTATGGATTCTAATGGGAATCCAATGCTATGAAGACACTATGGATTCTAATGGGAATCCAATGCTACGCTATCCTGATATTAAGCCCACTCCTCTAGTTCAGCATTTCTCAACTTGAGCTACTGACATTTTGTGCCAGATAATTTTGTGTTGAGGGGGCTGTCTTCTGCAGGGTATGATGTTTAGCAGCATCCCTGTACTCTACCCTCTAGATGCCAGTAGCACCCTCTCCCAGCGTAAGAATGAAAAATTTCTCCAGATATGGCCACATGATTCCTGTGGAATAAAATAATCTCAGGTGGAGAACCACCATTCCAGAAGAAAGCTTATAAATCCCAGTAAAATCCTTAATGGATCTCGAAAAAGGATAAAGGAAAGAAAGACACCATGAAGAACAAGATTAATAAAAATAAATCTAGGTTGAACATTTTTAAAAGACAGACATCCAGCAAGCTTCTGAAAGTCAGGTAAGGAGTTACCCAAAATTGCCTTTCTTTTTGAAGAAGATACTTAAGAAGCAAAAACAATTTTACTTTTCTTAAATAAATGTGTTGGTAAATCTTTATCTTTTGTGTGACCAAACACTCATCATTAGCACTTATATGCTTGCTTCTTACAGAATGAATGAGATTACTGTGTCTTGATTTTTGAAACCAAGGTTTATATCCAAACTGCATCACTTACAATTCAGTGGCTTTCAACAAATTATATCATCTTTGGCATTAGTTATTAATATATATATTGGGGACAATAACCCCTTCATGTGGGTTATCGTATGAATTAAAAGAGATTACAACAGGCATCTATTATAATGTCTATTACAAACCAGGTAAATAATCGATATTTTCTCCTTTCCTCCTCATACAGTTTAACAGGCAAGAAAAGAACTGCAGATAGAAGGGATCCTGGGACGTCACCATGGGCAGGGTCTCTGTTCTGGAAACAGGAAGACTGAGGAAGAAGGAGCCCAAGAAAGCAGACAGCAGTAGTCACAGAATCAGGCAAGCTAAGAAAAATCAAGACTCGGTCCAGTCATCACCTGGTGTTGAATAACTGGGTGTGTTTTACTGTTTAATTTAGCCACTTTTCTCACTTTCCTTTTTTAAAATTTTATAAAAGTTTTGTTTCTTAAGAGACTTCATGGTGCTTTATACATTAAGGAGTTATTCTTGATCATGTAACATTATCTTTGCATACAGTGTTTTTAAAATGCTAATAAAAATGTTGTGTCCAGTATCTATGAGTAGTTTTTTAAATATAGACTTTATTTTTCAGGGAAGTTTCTGGCTCACAGCAAAATCAAGTGGAAAGTATAGAAAATTCCCATACGCTGCTTCCTATACACAGGCACACCCTCCCCAACTGTCAACATCACATCAACTTCAAAACCTGTTCTATGGGCCTTGACAAATGTATAATGACATATATCTACCTTTATAAATCACACAGAATAATTTCACTGTCCTAAGAATCCTCTGTGCTCTGCCTATTTATCTCACCAAGAAAGAATGAGAGTTCTGACTGCTCCACATCTTCATCAGCATTTGGTGTTCTCAATGTTTTAAATTTCAACGATTCTCACAGGTATAGTGATAACTTACTGTTGTAATTTGCAGCTTTCTAATAATACATGATGTTGAGGATCTTTTCACATGCTTATTTGCCATCTGTGTATCTTCTTTGGTGAGGTGTCTGTTAAGATCTTTGACCCACTTTAAAAATCAGGTTGTTTTCTTATTGTTAGGTTTTAAAAGTCGTTTGTATATTTTGAGTAACAGTTCTTCATCGGACGTGTCTTTTACAAACATTTTCTCCCAGTCTCTGGCTTGTCTTCTCTTTCTGTTGATGTTTTCACTTTTTTACTTACTTTCTCACCTCTCTATTCCACTGAAAATGTGTTTTCTAAGCTAAGAGAAAATATCTCTTCAAAAAAAAAGCTACCAGATATATTTGCTTATTTAGGCTTGAGAAGATAACTGAAAAGCTGAGACCACTTTCCTCTCTGGCCCTGGCACAGAAGAGAGAGAAAAAGGACTGGAAAGAACAGCTAGTTTTCAGCAGTTACAAGATAAGCAAACAAGCCAATACCTGGGGACTTCAGAAGAGAAGAAAGGGGAACTAGCTGGAGATCAAGAAATTAACCCAGGCTCAGGTCCTCAGTCTCGCTAATAGGTCGCCGAACATGAGCTGTCTCATCTGTAAAATGGTGTGTGAACTGTGTGTGAGAACACAGGTGTTCAAAAAGGATCTCAAATGTGCATGTTTGGCACTATCTACAAACACTGTTATTCACGTAGAACGAGATACACTGAAAAACGGAATATTTAAAAATATACGGTCTTTTTATAAACTCTGTATTGTTTAAGTATACTGAAATCTTCAAGAACTGAAATGCCTCAGGTCTCTGTTCTCCTCTGAGTGGTCCTATTCAGACCATGCTCTCTCTAGCGACAGCCACTACTGGTACACTGCATACAACTTATTCAACTCTTTGCGTGAATTTCTACTCCTGGCCCTCAATTAACATTCACCAAGTGATTGTATTAATAATATATAAAAAAGCATTAAGTACAAAATACTCCAGCTAGTCACAGAGGCTCACGCCTGGAATTTTCAACACTTTGGGAGGCTGAGGCAGGAGGATCACTTGAGCCCAGGTGTTTGAGGCCAGCCTGGGTAATGCAGCCAGACCCCATCTCCACAGATTTTTTTTTCTTTTTTTTTTAAGAAAGAAAAAGAGAGAAAAGAAGAAAGAAAGAGTGAAAGAAAGAAAAAAAAAGAATGTAAGAGAGAAAGAAAGAGGAAGAGAAAGAGGGAGAGAGAACGGGATTCTTGTTCTATTGCCCAGGCTAGAATGCAGTCTAAAAAT
>CAUYLG010040723.1:0-138992 GCA_963573385.1 Cacajao melanocephalus
CCCTTGTCTCTTTTGATCTTTGTTGGTTTAAAGTCTATTTTATCAGAGACTAGGATTGCAACCTCTGCTTTTTTTTTTTTTTTACTCTCCATTTGCTTGGTAAATCTTCCTCCATCCCTTTATTTTGAGTCTATGTGTGTCTTTGCATGTGAGATGGGTCTCCTGAATACAACACACCGATGAGTCTTGACTTTTTATCCAATTTGCAAGTCTGTGTCTTTTGATTGGGGCGTTTAGCTTGTTTATATTTAAGGTTAATATTGTTATGTGTGAATTTGATCCTGCCATTTTGATACTAGCTGGTTGTTTTGCCCATTAGTTGATGCAGTTTCTTCATTGTGTCGATGGTCTTTACCATTTAGTAAATTTTTGCAATGGCTGGTACTGGTTGTTCCTTTCCATGTTAATGCTTCTTTCAGGAGCTCTTGCAAGGCAGGCCTCGTGGTGACAAAATCTCTCAGCAATTGCTTGTCCACAAAAGATTTACTTCTCCTTCACTTATGAAGCTTAGTTTGGCTGGATATGAAATTCTGGGTTGAAAGTTCTTTTCTTTAAGGATGTTGAATATTGGCCCACACTCTCTTCTAGCTTATAGGGTTTCTGCTGAGAGATCTGCTGGGAATCTGATGGGCTTCCCTTTGTGGGTAACTTGACCTTTTTCTCTGGCTACCCTTAGCATTTTTCCTTCATTTCAACCCTGGTGAATCTGATGATTAGGTGCCTTGGGGTTGCTCTTCTTGAGGAATATCTTTGTGGTGTTCTCTGTATTTCCTGGATTTGATTGTTGGCCTGCCTTGCTAGGTTGGGGAAGTTCTCCTGAATAATATCCTGAGGAACATTTTCCAGCTGAGATTTATTCACCCCATCACATTCAGGTACACTGATCAAACATACATTAGGTCTTTTCCCATAATCCCATATTTCTTGTAGGCTTTGTTCATTTATTTTTACTCTTTTTTCTTGAATCTTGCCTTCTTGTTTTATTTCATTGAGTTGGTCTTCAATCTCTGATATCCTTTCTTCTGCTTGATCAATTCGGCTAGTGAAACTTGTGTATGCTTCACAGAGTTCTTGTGCTGTGTTTTTCAGCTCCATCAAGTCATTTATGCTCTTCTTTAAGCTGGTTATTCTATCAGCATTTTGTCTAACCCTTTTTCAGGGTTCTTAGTTTCTTTGCATTGGGTTAGAACATGTTCCTTTAGCTCAGAGAAGTTTGTTATTACCCACCTTCTGAAGCCTGCTTTTGTCAATATGTCAAACTCATTCTCCATCCAGTTTTGTTCCCTTGCTGGTGAGGAGTTGTGATACTTTGGAGGAGGAGATGTGTTCTGGTTTTTGGTAATTTCATCCTTTTTTTGCTTGTTTCTTACCATCTTTGTGGATTTATTTACCTTTGGTCTTTGAAGTTGGTGACTTTCGGATGAGGTCTCTGAGTGGACATCCTTTCTGTTGATGTTGAAGCTATTTCTTTCCGTTTTTTAGTTTTCCTTCGAATAGTCAGGCCTCTTGGCTGCAGGACTGCTGGAGGTCCACTCCAGACCCTGCTTGCCTGGGAATCACCCATGGGGGCTGCAGATCAGTAAGGGTTGCTGCCTGTTCCTTCTTCTGATATCTTCATCCCAGAAGGGTACCCGCCAGATGTCAGCCAGAGCTCTCCTTTATGAGGTGCCTCTTTGGATATACAGGGGTCAGAGAGCCACTTGAGGAGGCAGTCTGTCCCTTATCAGAGCTCAAGTGCTGTGCTGGGAACTCTGTTGTTCAGTTCAGAGCTCCTGGGCAGGGACGTTTAAGTCTGCTGCAGCGGAACTCACAACCACCTCTTTTCCCAGGTGCTCTGTCCTGGGAAGGTTGGGCTTTATTTACATGTCCCTGATGTGCTGATGTCTTTTTTCAGAGATGCCCTGCCCAGCAAGGAGGGAGTCTAGTCAGTCTGCCTGCAGAAGTGTTGCTGAGCTTCCACGGGCTCTGTCCAGCTGCTGTGTAAACGTCCTTGCAGTTTTGTTTACAAAGGTAAGGTTAGAACTGCCTCAGTAATGGCAGACTGCCTCAGTAATGGCGGACTGCCTTGGTAATGGCAGATTGCCTCAGTAATGGTGGACTGCCTTGGTAATGGCGGATGCCCTTCCCTAGACAGAGCTCAATCCTCTTGAGTTGAGCTCAAACTGCTGTGCTGGCTGCAAAACTCTCAAGCCAGTGCATTTCAGATTGCTGGTTTTTGTGGGGGTGGGATCTGCTGAGCCAGATCACCTGGGTCCCCTCCTTCAGCCCCTTTTTTTTTCAGGGGAATGTGTGGCTGTTTTGCAGGCGTTGCAGGCACCAGTTAAAACGGCCGCCCAGATTTGAGTGAGTTTTTGTGCTGGAAACCCAAGGCGCTTGTTGGCCAGTGGGAATCTCCTGGTCTGTGGGCCATAAAGACCACAGGAGAAGTGTAGTATCTGAACCGGAGTGCCAGAGTGGTCAGAAAAGCCCCCGATGGCCTCCATTGGGTAGGAGGGTGGGATCCTCTGGTCCGATGTACTTCCCGGGTTGGCTTGCCCTCCTTGGGCCACACCTGCTGTCCAACCAATCCCACTGAGATGCACCTAGTGCCTCAGTTGGAAATGTGGGGATCACTTGCCCTCTGCATCACTCTCGCTGGGAACTGTGCTCCAGAGCTGTTCCTATTTGGCCATCTTTGATTTGAGTATACTTTCAGGGCATAGGTAGCCAGCAGCCTGCTAGGGTATGACTCCAGCTTGTAGGTCATTCCTTCTCTCTCTTGGGTAGATTTCATGCACCCTTGGAAGGCCCAGCTGAGCCCTATTTCACCCATCAAAACTCTTGAATCTCCCCCAGGACTTCCCAAATTTTTCTCTGCGACTTCTGCCATACCCATCACCACCACCTCTACTATTTACTGAAGGTTTCTTTAAATCAACTCACCTAACTCAATTAGAGAACATCATATGTGCCAAAAGTGGAAATCCAGTCTCCCTTTCACAAATAGAGTATCTGCTAAAATTAATATGTGGCTGTGAACATTCTTTGTGGGCTTGTTTGTGGACTACCTAGAGTCATCCTGCACACGCCCAGGGTGGATGTGAGCAGCCCACTTGGGAAACCGCTGCCCATGTTCCACCCTGGGACATTTCCTCCCTTAGAACCAGGCCCCCTTGGACTGTTCTGGGCTGACCTGCCTGTCAGTGTCATGCCCCAGGCCTCAGCCTCCTGCCTCTTGTTCCGCTGCCCAGCTTCAGGCCAGGGAGCTGAGGGTTGTGGGCACAGGGCCAGCTGCATGAGCCAGATCATGGGTCTGGGTGAGGCCCTTGCATTCTCCAAGCTTAGCCAATGAGTGATGAAACGGAACTCAGAAGTCAATGAGGCAACTCATATAAAACAGTAAGCATGTGCTGGGCACGTGGTAAATGTTAGTGGCCACTGTTGTTCTTATGGGGGCTGGTGCATGGCATGGCTCACTAAGCTGTGTGTGAGAGGATGCCCTGCAAGCCACAGCCACACTCATAATCTGTTGCCTGTGGGTCAAAGTTGGCCCTTAGGTATGTTTGGTTTGGTCTCTTCATGTGCTTTAAAAATTGTGGACTAGTTGTCAATATTTTTAAATGCCCTGCATTCCCAGGGCAGCTGGCAGCTTGAGGTGAGCACAGGCTGCCCCTTCAGACAGGACACGTGGTCCCCATACACGTCACTTTCCGTTCCCTGTTCCAGTCCCCCAGTTGGGCTGCTCTCCTGCACTGCCTGCCTGGCCCCTGTGGCCAGCTCTGAAACCTACAGGGTTGGGTCTTGTCATACGTCTGAGCTACAGCAGCCGCTGGGACTGCTCTGGAGAGCCTGGGAGCATCTAGACTGCCTGCCACACCTTGGGGTGGCCCAGGGACTTTCTCTGGAGGAGGAGGGAGCTGGGCTAACGCAAGGTGCCTGGCAGCTGTGCCTCTGCCACTCCTTGTCCAGGGCCAGGAAGCCTGACACCGAGTGTCCCCATTTCTCTGGTTTTTGAGCCTGTGGGGTTTGGTAAAATCACAACAGTAGGACAGCCTGCCTGTATTGCTCTTCCCCACATTCAAATAAAACCCAGTATGGGCTTCCAGGGAGAAGCAGGGGGCAGCTGGGAGGTCTGGGACCTGTCCCACCACTGCTGCTTCTGTGAGGGCAACCTGGGGCCAGACTTGCACCACTCTGGCCCTCAGTTATTTCCTCTGTGGAAGGGGGATAGATAATACCACCTTCCTCAGCAGTGAGGGAGTCAGTGAGGAAACCCCGGTGTATGAGCCCAGGAAATGCTTGGGAAACAGTGGCTGAATGAAGTTAAAGCTCTGAGAGACCTCTGATGTGGTCCTTCAGTGAGTTCTTGACCTTGGACACATTCCTTCTCTAGCCTCAGTTGCATTCCCCAGGGGCTCAGGGGTACAGCTGCCTCAGGCCCTGTGCCTTCCACTCTGTCCCCAGCAACTGGTATGCCTGTGCATGTGTGGGCATGCTGGGGGAGATGGGTGCCTGTCTACAGGGCTCTGGTAAGGCCCCCATGAGCTAGCAATGCCATATGTGCAGGCTGGGTCCTGAGCACCTCACCCCCATGCCCACTCTGCTCTGGTCTGCTCATCTCCATCCTGGGTTACCCCATTCTCCTGGAACCTGGACCCCACAAATCACCTCTGAAACAGTCTACTCACAACATGGCCCATGAGGTCTTCTGGAGTCTCCATCAGGCTGCTGAAGGGGAAACCCCAACCTCTTCCAGCACTTAGGTATCTGGTTCCCTTGCACAGCCTCCCACAGCCCAGCCACTCTGGGCAGTAGTGGTACCTTCTCTCCTGGGCAGAGCCACAGCCCCTTCTTCCTGGAACAGCTCTCCCCAGGCTCTCTCCACACCCCTCCAAGATGGAACTCAGTACTGCCTCCTCTAAGAAGGCCTCCTCCTCAGCTAGGCTCTGTGCCTGGTCTTCCTGGGGCTTACCACTTTCACCAGAGATCAAAAAGAACAATATCATCTTGGGAGCAGAATCCAGCCTCCACGGCTGGATTGAAGTATTTGACCTACTAACTCACCTTTAAAATAGGTCATTTGACATACAGTTCTGAACTTCTAGTTTGTCTTGAAAAGCTAGAAGACCTCTCTTTGGATTCCTACCCTGTAACAGTGGGCTGGTGTGGGCCTGTGTTGCACCCCGGGCACACCAGCTACTCTCTGTCACCGCTCGTGTGCGGCTTCTTTTACCTGAGACTGGCTCCCCTCATTTCTGTCACCTGCCTGTCCCTTGAAGGCATCTGTATCTGAGTCAGAGCCCCTCCTGTCCCAGCCCTGTGGCTCCAGCACCTATGACTTAGGCCTGGCCCAAGGCCAAAAAGGGGTGGTGCCCACCGGGAGCTGGCTGATGCCTGCCAGGCCAGGGCACAGCCACCTTGCTCTCCTCCTCCAGGAAACCCAGCATAACACAGAGCCAGGAACTCAGGCTCTGCACTAGACCACCAAGATCCCTTCCCCCGTCCAGGTGCAGCTCAGCTGCATGGCTTAACGCAAGACATGTAACCTCTCTGCACCTTAGTCTCCTCATTTGAAACATGGGAACAGGTTTGGTGCAAGGGTCAAGGGACTTCATGTAACAGAAAGTGCTTAGAACAGTGGCCAGCACAAAGCGAGGTCTAAACAATGTTCACTATTTTTATTCTTTACCCAAATCACCCCCCACTCCATTCACTGGGCACACCTTCCCCATATTCACAGAGCACTTATTGTGCCCTGGGCTCTGTTCCAGGGGTGCGAGTCCAGCATTGTGTGAGTTACCTCTGCAAGGGTGACAGGCTTGTAACCAATAGATGAATATAGGAGACAGTTTTTGATAGTGCTAGGTGCTAGGAGGGCAGTACAGCAAAGAGACAGAGGGATGGTGCTAGGGTCAGGGGTGCGCTTTTGGAAGGAGTGTTCAGAGAGGCCTGAGGAGGCAGTGTGGGAACTGGGGCCTCAAAGGCAATGAAGTCTGAGGAACAGGGGGCAGGGCTCAACTCAGGTCCTCCAGGAGGCAAGAACAGGCTGGGGGCATGGGGGCACCTCCAGCCAAGGCAGCCTGCCATCTCAGGGAGGCAGCAGGTGACTGCCCAGCACAGACCCCTCTGCCTGCTCCCTTGTGCGGACAAATGAGCTGGCTGGAATTTCCCTCCAGGGTTGGGGGAGCTGGAGAACCTGGAGGGAGAAGAGTAGAGGTTGCTTTTTCTTTTCTCTCTCCATTTTTTTTTTAAGGCTCATCCTAGTATGGCTCTGAGACTAAGGAGGGAGAAAGGGCAAGAGTTGAGAGTGGCAGGAATTTATGAGCTCAGAGTGCAGGCTGCCTTTGGCAGAGGTGGGGGGAGAGGCTCCTTTTGCCAAAACAATATTTAATTTTTTTTAAGGCAGCTACAAAGCCATGATTAAGCTCAGGGTCCTAAAACAAGCCCATAAAATCGAAAAATATTTATCTGGAAGGGTGGCAAGTCTAATAAAAGTTTTATGAATGTTTTACAACTGCCTTGTCAGGAAGCTGGCCTCTCACTCACCTCCCCCTGTCAAAAACACACCACATGCACAAATTCGTGCACATGCACACACATACGCAGACATACACAGGCGCAGGCGCACCTGCATGGAGCCGAGCCCACACAGCTCCTGCTGGTGCTGCGTCCGCTAGGCGCACACAGGCTGTTCTGAGATGAGGGCATGGGACTGCCTCTCCTTGCATGCTCCCCACTCTGCTGAATCCTGGCACAGGGTGTCTGCCCTGGGCTGGCTGGCACCCAATTTCCCATGACATTTGCTTCAAGGCCCAGGAGTCTGAAGGAAGTCTGATTTGAGGCCTTGGACTTTTCTCCACAAGCACCCCAGAGAGGCTTACAGAGAGATCATGATGGCCCAGGCTTTCTTTTTCATAACAACCCCGGAGCTGGGCACCATAGTCCCATTCTAGAGAGCAGGAGACTCAGGGAGGTGATGGCCTTGCCTGGGGCCACCTGGGAAGTGGCTTCACAGAGCCACATTCAGGCCTGTCTCCAGTGTCTCTTTCTACCCCGAGGTAGTGGATGGCATCCTCAAGTGGCCCAGTGCAATTCCTCTCCACTGTTCTTCCTCCTGCTCCCTGCTGCCCTAGCCCCAGGCCCTTCTGCTCTTTCCTCTTCCACTTCAGGGAAAGGAACACCTTTGTGCAGACCCCTCCCAACATGCCCTCCCTGCCACCCTGTAGGCTCTAAACCCTGGGCCAGGTGTCTTGGATGCTGCTTCCTTAGAAGTGCCCTGAATTTCCTGCAGGCTCCACGAAAATGCCCTTTCTGTGTCAGACCTGCCCTCTTCCTCCAATGCACGCAGCTGCACAGAAGCTCATGCTCCCGGGCCTGACCAACTACCCCTTCTGTGGAAGCTCCAGGAAGCAGGCCTCTCGTGCCAGTGAGTCCTAGCCTGAGCTGAGAGTTGGCATGCAGAGGCAATCGATGCATGAATGTGCAAACCTGGGGCTCCAGACCTGGTGCTGCAGATGGCCGCCCTGGCATTGCTCAGGCCACATAGAACTCAGCCTGGCCTTGACCCAAAGCCCATTCTTGCCTCCACCCAAAGCCAATTCTTGCTGCATGAGACATCATCCCACTGCCTGCGGCAAGGCCCAGCCCCAAAAGCCAGTTTCCGAAACATTGACCTGATCATTTATTTCAAGCAATCAGCAGTCATCCCTTTCCAACAATAATAAAGATGATCACTCAGGGAGAGGGCCAGCTACACACCAGCCACCCAACCCATTCATCTCCACCTGCTTCCCAGTTCCTCTTCACAGGCTGCAGAGCTGTGAACCAACTGCCGGGGGGCACTCAGCCTGTGGTCCATTCAAACTCAAGAGTGTCTGACTCCAAGTCATGGATATGAGGTGGTGTCTAGCAGGAAATCACATGGAGCAAGCCAGGGCCCTGGCTTTCCAATTTAATGCCCAGGTTTCCCTTTACTCCACAGCAAGAAACAATCAGAAATCTCAGCTCCACTCTGCTCAGGGGAGGCCTGAAGGATTCCCGTCAAGGCCTGATATTCTGAGTTGATCCTAGGCCTCCAAGAAACCAGTCTGAGCATAAACTTCTGGGGAGAAAGTGGCTCTGATAATCAGATGGCTGCACCCATCAACCTGATGGGAACGGTGAGTCAGGTAACATAGTGCTGGTGGGGGAGGGGCCAGCACTATGACCTGGCAGGCCCCCACCACACACCGGTGGCCATGTCCTAGCACCAGGCAACCCTACTTGCTAGAGAAACCCTCATATTCGGCTCTGCACTGTGGAGACGTGGACACAACCCACCTGACAGGTCACAGGTGTACAAATTGGTTAATTTGGACTATGGGATAGCATATAGCAGTCAAACGGAGTCAACCAGAACTACTGACTAGAACAGCAAGTTCCACAAAGAAAATAGCAGTGTTCTAAGAACACCTGGGTCAGTGTGAAACCAAGTACGTAAAATGTAAAGCATGCATGAACCCTCCAGGCTGCTCAGGAGACCACCCTGTGCAGGGAAAGTGTAAAAGCTGCACATGCATGCGAGACCGCCAGCAGAGAAGAGCAGGGCAGGGGGTTTGAGCTGTACATTGCACTTCCCCTTAAAAAGAGAGGGGAAGGGTGTGAAGAGAGATTGAAGCATGTGACAAAAAGTTCATGTCTGTTTGATTTTGCTGGTTACAGGGCTATCTCCTGTACTCTGTATGGTGAAAGTTTTTTGTAGTTCAAAACAAATTTTATTTTTTTAAGAAAATCAAATAGTCATGAAAAGAGGACAGGAGATGGAGGTAAGATGTAAAGGCCCCAGGTGTGCTACTGGACAGTTTCTGTCTAAGCATGAGGCTTTCAGGGCCTCAGCTCTTGTCCAGTGGGGACAGGGTGCCTGCCTCAGGCAGTCGTCACGAGAACTGGCAGCAAATACCTTGCATCCAAAGCACCTGGAGTCCAGCCGGGGCTCCGTGGTCAGGCCTGCCGTAGACACCCACTAATGAGGCCAATGATCACACCTTGCTCCCTATACCTTACATACCAGACTCGGAAGCCATGGGTCAGTCACCTAACACACAGGGACCAAGTCCCTACTATGTGCCGACACAAAGTGGAGCAAGGCCCACGGCGTGGTCAGAGAGGCTGGCCACACGACTAGTTCACAGGAGTCCCTGGGCATTCATCCACCTCTGCGATGGAAAAGCAGTGGGTGTGTAGGGACAGCTGACGGGACCCGAAGTCATATGGGGTGAGGGAGGGTCTCCTGGAGAAAGCTCTGTGACCCCAAGATACTCCTTCTTGGAAAGCCCTCAGTTTCCCTTTTGTTTGTGTACTTCCTTCTCAATCATTCCCAGACCACAGGGCCTCTGATTGCTGCTGGGAAAGATACCCCAGACAACCTTTTCCTAGGGGCCCCAGAGACATGACAGCCACAGTGAAGACCCTGGCACCGCCCTGTGTGACATGGGACCATGCCCAGGGAGAGGCCAGACAGCAGATGGTTTCTGTCCACTGGGCTGTGTTTACATTAATTGCAGATATTTTTAACATATTGTGTTACTCCATCCATCTCTGTGAACGGTCCGTCTTGTAAAATTCTTTTAATTATGTTATTTTTTCTTGCCTATCTTCATCATCTACAATTATTTATAATATCATTGTCTTTGTTTCAAATGCTGGGTATAAACATTGTTGTAACAGTTCTTCGATGGGGTTCATATAATTTTTACAATTGCTTTGAAATGCTTCAATGGCCAAAGGGGGAGGAGGTTGGCTATTCGTTTGGGGAAAAAAGGACACCCTGAAGTGCTCTCTGCAATAGGTAAAGGTGCTCCTCCATCAGGATGGCTTCCAGGAGAGCCTGGCTCTGCTGGGGCGGTCCTGTGCTGGATGGGGGTTGGCAGCAGCTAGCTGGCTGCTGGATTAGGTTTCAGAGCTGCCGTCCCCACAGACACTGGGGCAAGATCCACAAAGGGCAGCAGCAGGCTAAGACGCTCGAGAGAAAGATGGATGGTTTGTTTTCATTTTTATAGGGATTTTCTGAAACCTCAACTTTCACCCCTCACCTCTCTTCAACTCTTTTCTCCCAGCCAAGCCATTTTCTAGAGTCTTCCTGGTTGACCAGCCAGCCATGTGGGATAGAACCCAGTGGAATGCCCAGGATTGCCTGTGGAGGGTCTGCCTTTACCTCGGGGGTCACAGGTACATCCACGCTGCCCAGACAAAGCTGGCTTCAGGCCTCCCTGTGGGACGGGAGTGGGATGAGCTGTCTGGGAACAGCCAGCAACTTGGAGAAGTCGGCTGTCGGAGTCAGACCAGCCTGTAGCTAGGCCAGCAGCCAGCGTGGGGGTGTCAGGCATAGGAGAGAGGGCTGCATGAGTCCTGTGCCAGCTTTCCCACACTGGCCATGAACTCTCAGGGGCTCCTACGGTCAGCTTACCAGGCCCTCAGACCACTAGTACCACCATTGTCCACAAACACCCCCCACCCTAGTCTCCTTTGCCCAAACACCCTCAGTGGCTCCCTGCTGCCTGGAGGTGAGCTCACCTCCCTCCTTGGATGGTGTGCTAGGCCCTGAGGAATGCAGTGGTGCACAGATCCAACATGATTCCTGTCCTCGGTGGGAGGTCACAGGCTGTCCTCGGATCTATCAAAGAGTGACTCTTCTTTTAAGGCTCTGAGAAACCTCCCCTACTCCTCTGGGTAGTGGCTCCCTCCTGCAGGGTCTCAGATGGAGGAAGACTGATGGTGTGCCCACCCCTGATAGGCCCTGGGTCTTGGCTCTGGGTTTGGGACTCAGTACTGAGCCAGGCACAAAGGGCATCTGGATGAGAGATGCAGGTGCTGTGGAGGACAAAGGCCATCTTTGTAGAGGTGCTTCTGGATTGCACAGGGTTGGGGTGACGAGTTTACACTATGGAGAGCTGCAGGTCAGAATCCAAGAGGTACTCTAGTCTCCAGGGTAGGAGCCTGAAGTGGGAAATTTTGGCAGACAGTCATAAAGATGCCAGGCTGTGAACTGCACCCTTTTCTCCACTTATCTTCTTTTTCTGAATCTCTTTAAAGAAACTTGGATGTGGCAAAATGATTAACTTTACTAGTTATCAAAGAAATGCAAATAAAGATGCTGAGATGTCATTTGCCATGTAGGAAGTTAGCAAGGATAAATAACACAGGGCAGCCAGTGCTGGTGAGGGGTAGAGAACAGACACCTTCATCTACTGCTGATGGGAGTATAAAATGGTGCTGTATTTTTGGGAATCACTTTGCCAGAAACTCTTAAGAACCTTTTAAATGTCTGTAATGTTTTCATTTTAAAACTTAGAACAATTCAGCTTCTGAGACTCCATTTTAAGAAAATACCCTACATATTAAAACAGAGATTTATAGACAGAGATGTTCCCAGCAATGTTATTTATAAGAGGTGGAACATCCACAGATGGTTAGGTAGCCCATTAAGGCCTTGGCAAGGCTGGTCACTGTTATGCTGCCGCTAAAGACAATGGCCACACGATGATGAACACAGCTCCTGCTATGTGCTGAGCATGTGCTGAGTGCTGCATGTGCTTTTACATTTTACTGGACATGTAGACCTTGGAGCATCCCCACCTAGGGCACATCCAGTATCTATTTTACAGATGAGGAAACTAGGGGTCAGCAAGGTCTTACCTGGGTTGTAGACCTGGTAAGTAATGGTGCTGGGATTTAGACCAAGCTCTGTCTGAGCCCAAAACCCAGGCTCTTAATCACTACATAGTTCAACTTCCCTTGAAGACCACAGAGTAAAACGGTAAAAGAAAAAAAGAAAAAAAGAATTTGTTTAATAAATATTAATTTAAAAAAATCAGACACAAAATTATATACATTATATAATCTCAATTACATAAAAAGAAGGCTTTGCAGAGAAAAGACAGAAGAAACTAAGTCAAAATATTAATAATGGGACTATGGGAGACTTCTTTTTATTTTTCTCTAACATGCAAATCTCCTTGAATGAGTACTACTATTACACTTTTAGTTCTTAAAAAAACAGTTTGTGAGGTTTTTTTCAAACCAGTTTAGATGGAAACACACCTGGGGCCAGGCCCTGATCCCTGTGTGGGAGATTGTGCTGCTGCTGGGGCAGGAAGAAGCCATAGGGCTTTCTGAAGCCAGAAGCCTTCTTCCCCAAGGTGACAGAGAGAAATTAGCCCACAGGGTGAGGGTTCCTCAAACCCTTGGGTGCAGAACAATAACCTATTCCTGCTCCAGGTTCTGACATTAAATCTTTCCCCTTTCGCAAGGATCATGAGGTACTGCTGATTCTGTTGAGACTTCTGAGTCCCAGTTAGGCACTGGTGAATCCTAATATGCTCACTGCTTGGCCAGAGGGATCATTTTTCCACCACACAAGTCAGTGTGCCAGGGGTGATAAGGATGAATGATGTATTTACAACTAGGATGGTCACTGTTACTGGGGAGAGGAATAGTTTCCAGTGGCTGAAGGGACAGGGGCCCTTCAAATCCCACCATGAATACACCTGACAAAACACAGCTTAACCTGGGACCTGGCAGCTGATGGGTGGGACCCTGGAGACACTGGGAGACTCAGTCCAGCCCTCAGCCGAGAGAAGCTCACCACTGGGGAAGAAGCCCCAGCAGTCCAGAGGGCTCTGGGCGAAGCTGGCCCAGGATGCTGAGGGGCCCTGGAGAGGGCTGTGGCTGAGCAGGTTAGGGTGATGATGACAGCACGGCCACGCCAGCGCTGAGAAGAGCCCGAGCACAGTGCCTAGGTGTACCTGCTTGCAGTGAACACCTGCTGTTTCCACCTACTTTTTGTGGCAGCCCCTGGTTTTCCTTGGGGATGCGGGGTTGCAAAAGGGTGCATCTGTGGTGCCAACGGGAGCATATGATCCAGGCTGGCCAGAGAACCGTGCATAGCCCAGGCTGCCATGCTGGTTTGGGGATGGTGTGGTGATCTAGCACTTAGATGGGGTTACTGGGAAAGAGGCACCCTACCACACTGGACTTGCAGCTGGAAATCCACATATGGAGAAGCCTGCTTGGGACAGCTGCCTGGAGGAGGGCAGGACTGAGTCCTGGGATCAAGCACCACCTCTGAACTTTTTCAGGCACACTGGCCAATTGAGGTAAGGTTCCATCACCTGCATCTGAGACTTCAACTACCCCATTTCTCAGTCCCACCTGGCTTAAATAAAGGATAGTGTTTATATAAAAGGTATGTGGTGGAGATCACAGGGGTTTGCCCACTCACTCACTCTTCCAACAGTGAGCAGTGAGCATGTGCAGGCCATGGACTAACACGGCAAAGACCTTCCCCTGGAGTAGCTCCTAGCCCAGTCATGGGATGAGCATGGACCCACTTGGGATTCAGAGCTCTCTGTGCAAGGAATGGAGAGGCTGATGTGGCACTGGAAGAGGTTGGCACAGGAGGAGAATGGTGAGGACCTGCTCCATTTGAGAAGGGCAGGGAGCCTTCTTGGAGGTGGCATCTGAGCTGAGCCCAGAGCACCCAGCACAAGCGGCAGAATGAAGGAAAGCGGCAAAATGCAGGGCTAGGGCTAGAGGGTGGCCTATGGCCCAGAGGGACAGAGGGAGGGGAGGCAGAGAAGGATGGCAGGAGGCCTACTGTGAAGCGTGCCAAATGCCATGCTAAGAGGGCACTGTTGTGGAAGTTCCTGAGCATAGTGCCTGGCATGGATTTGTGCCCATGGCGAGGGTGGGCAGGAGGTAAGGGGCTAGTAAGCAACAGCTGCATGAAGTGAAGTGCTCACCAGACAGACAGGTGCCAGAAGATGGCACGTAAAGGGGCAGTGCCTTTACCAATCTCCAGACAGACACAAATCCTCACCACCGGACCTCAGCTTACGACTGATCCCCCAGGGACTGTCTGCAGCCCCTGTGAAGAGGAAGAGAAACACACTCGGGCTCATACGACAGTTCTAAGGGTCCAAGCACTTGGTACACATTTTCTTTTTCTTTTCTTTGCTTTTTTTTCATAGACAGGGTTTCACCATGTTGGCCAGGCTGGTCTTGAACTCCTGACCTCAGGTGATCTGCCCGCTTTGGCCTCCCAAAGTGCTGAGATTACAGGCATGAGCCACCACGCCCGGCCGGTACACATTTTCTTACTCTTTTATTACAACCCTGAAGCCAGGGAGGGACCTCTCCTTTTTTATATAGGACAAAGAAACTGCAGTTTAGAGCTTTTCTTTAACCACCCCAAAGGCTAGGCCAAACCAAAATGGAAACTTCTGGAATTCATGTTGGCCCTTAGCTCAGGGCCAGCTGGAACAGATGGACAAAAATGAGAACCGTCAAAATCAGAGAACACAGGCTCTAGTGCCGGATGGCCTGGGCTCAAATCTCAGCTCTGGGGCCCAAAAGCTGTGTGACTTGGGGCACCTTCCTTTACCTCTCTGTGCTTCTGTTTCCTGATTTGCAAAATGGCAATTTCAATAATTGTAATTCCTTCAGGTTTGTTGTGAAGAGTAAATGATATTATCATGTATAATAAGCTTAGAAAAGTACATGGCATATAGTGAGAACTATATTATTGTTTTTCATACATTTTTTTTTAAAAACAATTTCTAACTCTGATCACTGAATGATAAACATGGAGGAAAATCACATCTTGGTGAAACTTTTGACATTCTCTTATTCAGTGTGCATTTATTGAGCCACGACTAGTGTCAGGAACTGGAATGAGGTCCCCAATAGAAATCTCCCCTACTCATCCACTGATGCAAACTAAAGAAATCTGAGAGTGAGTGAGTGTGTGCTGACCGAATGGTCCACACTCAAAGGCTGATGATGAGAAAAGCTCCAGGATGACTCTGAATGTTGGCCATAATAATGAAAAACAGTGGGAAAAATTGTAGGTACCTGACCAATGTGAGATGGTGAGGTTAAGCACAGTCTGCTTACATAAGTTGACAAGCACAGCCGTTGGAGGGGAGGGGTAAATGTGAACAGTGGCCTCTGATGAAACCCCAAGGAAAGCAGCAGTGTGACCCTGGGGTCTGGTGTGGTGTCATGCTCAAAAAAGCCCCACAGTGGATGACAGTACTGGGCACTGATGGTGCATCTTCAGGCGCTGGACCCTGGGTGGGCATTTCATACTCGTGGTTTCCAACTGCACCCTCCACAGCTAATGATAAATGCCAGCACTGCCCTCCCATGCTGCAGAGGGGAGTGCAGCTCAGGGAGGCACGGGGGCCGATCCAGGTCTCATGGCCAGTGAAGGAGGTGGCAATGATAACTCTCACTCCTGATCCTGAGCCCTTCCCAGCTTCACTGAGTGACAAGTGGAAAGTGTTGGAAGGAAATGGAACCAAAAGTCCCTTGGGATGCTACTGGGGTGAGGAGACTGTGGGTGACTTTTTCCCCAGATTTTTGAGCTTTCTCTGTAATGGGACTGTAAAATTTTGTGGGTGAGAATTGGCTTAAGATATGCATATGATACCTGGATCTTTCTGGTTAGTCCCCACCAGAGCTGACCCACCCCAAGGATGGGAGACTGGATGGATAGAGCCCTGCTGGGAAGGGCTGGGTATAGGCACTAGTCTGCATCCGTGAGAAGGTTGCGTGTGGATACCAGAGCTCCCTGGACATGCATGTGGTGACTCCAACCTTTGAGCCCTAAATAAACACCAGGTCACAGGAGCCCCAGCTAGGGGTTGCTCACCAACCAGAGGCTCGCTGCAGCTGTAGGTCCCTGTCTCACTACCCAGCAGCAGTGAAACACTCCGGCCCAGGGGTAGGTCCTGTGTGGGCCACAGAGGCTCCCTGGAGACAGGTTCCAGGAGTGGCCCTGGCTGCCTGAGCAATCCAATGGTCACCTGTAGCTCACCAAGTGCCATTCTAAACTCAGCTGGCTCTGTGGTCAGATGAGAGCCCAGGTGGAGGAGGCAGGCAAGAACAAGGTGGGCCCAGCACTCACACAGTGGGTGCCAGGTTCTCTCACTTGTCCCTGCCTGCCTGGTTCCACACTGAACAGAACTCCGGACTCCACTGGCTCCCAGTTCTTTTTCAGGGTAAAGTGCTGAGGCTCTGCAGTCAGACAAAATGGGGTAAAATCCTGGCTCTTCCTCCCTTTCCCAGCTGTGCGATCTCATGCAAATCATTCTGCTTCTCAGGGCCTCATCTTGACATTTGCACAGTGGAGATCGGTGAGATGTTGTTCAGGAAACAGCCTTGGGACTGCTCTGGACATGGTTCCTACAGGTACAATTACAGGTGTTGTTATTATGACTCCCCCGCCTCCTCCTCAGGCTGGAAGGAAGCCAGGAACGGCTCAGAGGTTTCATGGAGGTGACGTCTACAGCAGCAGAGGCTGGTGAGCACCAACCCAAACTAGGCACAGCTCTAAGCATTGCCATGAATACCTTGTTTACTCATGGTCAGGGGCCCAGCACCCTTTGCCCTCCTAACCTGTCTGTCCTGGGAAGGGCTGCTGCGCTGTGGTCACCAAAGTCAGTGTGGTCTGTCTGTCAGACCTTAGGTGAGTGACGACCTACTAACAGTGCCCACCTTAGAAGGTGCTGAAAGAACAAAACAGTGGATTTCTAGAAAGCATCTCAGGTAGTCTGGCACACAGCAGGAGCTAAATGAACATCAGCAGCAACAGTGGTAGTATTGGCAGAGTGTGCTGGAGCGTCCCATCCTGCCTAAGGCCCTCTGCACTGCCAGCGCCTAGCCAGGAAGGGGGTTTCCTCCCCTTGCTAGTGACTGTGATGACCAAGGCTCTCTGAAGAAATGGTAAGTGTTGTGGTGAATCCAGAACATGGGGAATTTGGGGCAGGGAGTTTCCCGCTGCTGGCACATGACTTTGAAGGCTTCAGGGTTTTAGGCCCCTTGACCAGCTCCCATGGCAGTCCAGGGCATGGAGTATCAGACACAAGATCCACAGAACTGCCCAAGCCAAAATCATTCACAATAGAACATGGGCCAGCCTCTGATTTCTGGAACTTTCTCTCAGGTATGTAAGATTGCTGGTTGTTTGCTAAATAAAGACTTTCTGGAGAGACAGTACTTAGCTAATTACAAGTTCCAGTTTCCACTGCCTAAAATGTTAATTGTTTCATCAGTTTATTCTGATGACTTTATTTAGGTAGGATAACTGTGTATGGAAAAATACAAATTTTTGCTAAAACTACAAACTGGCAAATCTGGAAAGTTTTAGAGATTCCTATGCTAAGAGAAATAATTCCCAAAGAAAAGTTGCATTCACTGTGTAAGGGCTGGTAAAGATCTTGCACTCCTGGTCTGCACCAGGCTGGACAGAGCCTCCCTCCTTTCAAGGCTGCTACGCCCAGAGCTCAGGGCCCCTCACCACTAAGCACCTAGAGGCCTCAGGATGGATGAGGCACCGCCTCCCTCCCCTGGCCCCTGCAGGGCCACTCTGTCCTCTCTTTCCCCATGGCCCTGTAGGGCCCCCTACCATGGGGCTGGGACCTGGGGGCATGCCTGGGCCCTCCTTGCTGGCCAGAGGCTGCCCAGGAGGCCTGAGGTAGATTCTATTCTGGACATCACCCTCCTCATTCCACACCCCAACAGGTGCTGGGGTGCATCCTCCCCATCTGCCCTCCTCCCCATGTACCCACTGCCTAGCCTCAGGCCTCAGCTTGCCCCCTCCAACCAGCTGCCAGACAGAGCTTTCTGCGTTCCTCCCTGCACATCAACCACCAGTTCCTCCTGCTACCTGCTTAGGCCAGTTGTTCTCAAATGGAGGATATTTTGGTCCCCCAACTGAGACATTTGGGAATATCTAGAGAAGTTTTTCATTGCTGCAACTTGGGTGAGGCTGTGTCTAGTGAGAAGAAGTAAAGGGTACCCACAAACGCCCTGCAGGGCACAGGGCAGCCCCACAGCAGAGGATGGTCCAGCCCCAGTGTCAGCAGTGCTGATGGGAATCCTGTCTAGACAAAGGCCAGGTACAGCGTGGAGGCCAAGACCTTTCAGAAGTAAGCTCCTCCTCCCCTCCTCCCTATCCATCCAAGGATGAGCCTCAGGGCTGGAATTGAGGTGAACAGCAAGGAAGCTCCACAGGACCTCAACTGGATTTCATCTAAGACTTTGGGTGAGAAAACGAAGAATTCCATTGCTTTAAAAAAAAAAAACTGCTTCAAAACCATTATTTTAAATACACCAAATGAGTTAGTAACATATACAACACTTATAACAAGCAACGAATATTCGTTTCTATTCAATAGTCCCAGAATATGCCATTCTTTCCATCCTCTGTGCCCTAGCACACTCTGTTCCTTCTGTCCTTAACACCCTTCCTCCCTTTTCTCTCTGGGGAAGCCTCCTCGCCTTCAAGACAAGCTCAAGCCTCACTGCGTCAGTGAAACTTCCCACCTTCACTCTGGAAGGGAGCAGTCACTCCACCCTCTTTTCCCACGGCTCTGCAGGGCCCTTACTATAGTGCTTGCTCCTTTCTGTAATCATCTCCATCCAAATGGTGCCCCCTGGGATGGGCCTAGAGCCAGTCCTCTGTGCTCAGGTCTGATGCTGGTCATAGGAGAGGGCAATGACTGGAACAGAGCTGGGCTGGGGAGAGAGGGTGGGCAGTTGGGGGAGGGGGAGAAAGCGAAGGCTATGGGGGAAGTAGCAGCTCCTCTTCTCCCTCCACAGGCCCTGGCTTAGCCCCGTGGGGATATGGGAGAGGAGTAGGATATCCTTGGATCAGGCCCCAGAGAGTCAGCTCTGCCTCACTGCTGCCAGACCAGGGCCTTAACTGTAACTTCCCAAGGGACCTGCTGGTGCTCCTCCTCCCAGGCCACAGAGGTACCCTGCATGGAACACAGCTGCTGAGCTGTGATACAAGTAGTGAGTGTGGTCCACTGCACTCCCTCCACATAGCAATCTCTGACCCCGGGCTCTGTCTTCATCGCCTCATTGAACCTTCTAATAACCACCTTCACCAGTGGTCAAACCTAGCATTGCCTACGATGGGCAGACATCCAGATGGGACACCCTAAGGCCCTGAAATCACCTCTGTAGAATTCCTTCCAAATTTGCACAGCCTGAACCCAGTCACAAAGAAACATCAGACAGACCCAAAGAGTGTACTGGGAAACAACCGATCTGGGCTCTTCAGAAGCATCAGTGTTGTAAAACTATTGATAGCAGCATGAGCGCAGGTGCTGCCTTTCACTGACTCCCCAACCACGGAAAAGTTCCTAAAAGACACTATTGGGACAATTGGGGAATCTGAAAATGGACTGTATCCTAGACAATGTGGTATCAATGTCACATTTCTCCAGTAATAACTATGTTGTGGTTCTGTAGGAGAATGTCCTTGTTCCTTGGAGCCACGTGCTGAGGGTGCAGGCACAGAAGCAACCCTCAGCTGGCTCAGCACACACACACAAAGCAGATGAGACGACACGGAGCAATCTTTGAAGCCAAGAGAGCAACACTGCTCAATAAGCTTTCCACTCTTCTGTGTGTTTGAAGTTATTTACAAAGTTGGGAGGGAAGGTCCTCAAAATAACCCATCTTACCGATGAGGAAACCAGGATTTAGAAAGGGTAGCATTCTAGCCAGGATACCAACCCCAAGTCTGGCTACCTCCAATGCTCTTGTTCTTTGAAGGTACCCTGCTTCCTACATCCCACTGTGGGCTGAAAATGCCAAGTGTGCACAATACTAGCCCTGCCAATGTCTCTCAGTAAAAGTTAATTTGGTCCTGGCAGGGGCAACTCTCCAAGCAGCTGGCTGGTGGTGCTGATGAAATCCCAAGGACATGTTATTGGGGTTGCCCCAGAATCTGCTCCAAACAGAGCCTTCAGTTGCAGCTGGTGGTTAGAGAGAACACATTTTAAATGAGAAGAAAACCAGTTTCATTTCAAACCCCAGAGGAACACATAGCCTCATAGCCCATTGTCTGAGGGCCTGTTATTTACGGGATCATAACAATACCCACAACCTCAGGGCTCATCATATCCCATCCCTTTGGCACCAGAATGCATTTTCACTTTTGCTCTATGCTGGGTTTCCCTTTGGCACCAGAATGCATTTTCACTTTTGCTCTATGCTGGGTTTCCAGAAGCCTCTCAGATATATGGAACCATGGGTGATGTCCACTTCCACGGGGGACTCAAGGGTCTGGTTGGCCAGTCATCTAGCTCCTTTGGGCCACACAGTGCCTTTGGGATAAACAGGGAGATAGCCTCCTCTTGAAGGCTGTAGTAGGAGGAAGAGGCAGCACATTAAGGACCTGGTGCCAACACAGAGACCGCACATTGTGGCCCAACTGAGAATTGGGAAATTTCATGTAAAAATACAGATATCCAGACTTTCTTGAAAAACTGGAAGTGCTCATGCCACCGTAGCTATGCTACAGTCCAGCAATAGGGGTGTGGAGCTGAGCAGGCCCAGCCCCCTGGGTTTTCAGGCCTGGACTCCGGCGTGTGTCAGGCTTGCGTGGTGCAGGCAGATGAGGGGAGGGGCTGGCACCTCACTCTCAGCCCCTGCAACATGCTGGGCATCCTTGCACACTGGTTTACTCCTCACAGTCCCTCAAGACAGGATTGTTACCCCCATTTTATCAGATGAAAACTGAGGGCTCCAAAGGCAGTGTGCTGACCTGGGCCCTTTGGAAGGGCAAGCAACGGTGAGAAAGCTTCTGGGAAAGTGGCCCTGAACAGCAAGGCTGTATTTAGAAGGACATCAGTCAGACTGATTTAGAACCCAACTGAAAGAACTCATTTCACCTTAATTATCCTTTAAAGTCCCTGCCTCCAAATACAGTCTCATTCTAAGGTCTGAGGGTTAGGACTCCAGTTCAGCTCTTGGCTGAGCTACCACATCCAGGGAGTGATTTTAACATGCGCCGTTTTCATTGTTGTTGTGTTGTTGTTAAAAACTCCTCTTTCCTAAAACAACATAGAAAACTTCATTTCTTGTTTGTGTTGTGGACTATACTTTTTTTGTTTTTTTTGGAGATGGAGTCTTGCTCTGTCGCCCAGGCTGGAGTGCAATGGTGCGATCTCAGCTCACTCCTATGTTCAAGTAATTCTCCTGTCTCAGCCTCCCAAGTAGCTGGGATTACAGGCATGTGCCACCATGCCCAGCTAATTTTTGTATTTTTATTAGAGATGGAGTTTTGCCACATTGGCGAGTCTGGTCTCCAACTCCTGACCTCATGTGATCCACCTGCCTCAGCCTCCCAAAGTGCTGGGATTATAGGTGTGGGCCACTGCACCCAGCCTGTGGACTGTACTGTGCCAATGCAACCACCATCTGCCGTGACGGGCTGTAGCTGGAGACAGGACACACTCCAGGTGACTTTGTATTAGAAGCTATACCCAGGATCTAGGCTGCAGTGGCACCATCCTGGCTCAGCCCAAGGGCATCAGGCCACACACAGACACATGGCTGGCTCCATGGAAGTCCTGAGGCTCAGCTCTCCCAGTGGGTGGTGGGAGGAAGAACCATTAGGCAAGTGATTGCAGGAGGTGGCTTTTCAGCAGAGACCCAGCCTGAGCTGAAGTCAGCTCATGTCACCAGTGCAGGGCTGCCTGGCATTCCAGGTGAAATGGGTGACAGGAAAAGGCGGTCTTACTGTAGAGCTGGTTTCTTCAGATGCCTGACAGAACCAGTGATATGGCGAGGCAGGCAATGGGGCCAGAGCACCAACTGTGGTGCTTCACTCATCTCTGGGTCTGGTTTCAACGCTATCTCCCTCCCTGTAAGGTGGGAAGGGGACATAAGTCGCTAACTGGTGACCTAAGGACAGGTGCAGTAATGTTGCAGTCTCATGGCATACCTGAGGCAGGCCCTGGGAAACAGGATGTGGCTCTTGCTTATAGGCACAGGAATCCACACAGTGGGTGGCTGGGTCAATGCAGAGGGGATATTCAGGGCCAGCAGGAGCAGCCTGAGCAGCACAGATGTGGCACCCTCACCTCCAGGGGCACTGAGACTCCAACGCGTCCTCAGACCCTAGTGCAATGCCACTTCCAAGAGAAGCCTTCCCAAACCCAGACTTGGTCAGGGTCCTGCTGTAAGATCTCATGGCATTGTGTACCTTCCGTGCACAGCATGCATGTGGCTGCCAATACACCCATGCTCAGGAGAACGTCTGCCAGTGCCAGTGTCCTAACTGTTACAGGCTGAACTGCGTCTCTTCAAATCATATGCTGGAGTCCTAACCCCTAGACCTTAGAATGAGACTGTATTTGGAGGCAGGACCTTTAAAGGAATAATTAAGGTGAAATGAGGTCTTTAGGTTGGGTTCTAAATCAATCTGACTGACATCCTTTTAAATACAGATTAGGACACAGACACGCACAGAGGGACAGCCATGTGAGGACACAGAGAGAAGGCAGACGTCTGCAAATCAGGAGAGAGGCTGCAGGAGAAACCCACCCTGCAGACACCTTGATCTTGGACATCCAGGCTCCAGAACTGACAGGAAATGAATGCCTATTGCTTAAACCACCCCATCTATAGCATTCTGTTATGACAGCCCAAGTAGACTAGTACAGCAACCAAACAGTCAGCCCCGTGAGCACAGGGGTCATATGGGCTGTGGCTAACTGCTTTTTCTAGAACCCAATACAAAGATGACACATAACAGGGGCTCAAAAGCACACTGTTGAACAGAGAAGTGATCAGTTTTGAATTCCCAGGGTACAGGGACTATGTTTTATTTCAGCCACGTGCCCAGAACCCAACACTATGTCTGATACCAGAAAAACACTTGCCACACAGAAGACTTGGTGCTTGGTAAAGAAGAGCTAGCTAAAGGCAGGGTGACTGTGTGAGTGCCAGAGCCCTCCTGTCTTTTTGTATTTGGTTAAAAGCAAGGATTATACTTTTCCCTCCTGATTGAAAACAGAAGCCAAATCATAGAGGCATCCCCCAGATGTCCCGCTTTGCCTGAGCGGGTGGATGGCCAACGTCTCTCCTGGGACCAGTACAGGTCAGAGTAGTAAGTGCTTCAGCTCAGTATATAACAGCAGCTCAAAAGCACACCCTGAAAATCAGGACCCCATATCTTGTTCCTCCTCCTCCTGTGTGTCCTCAGGCTGGCTGCCAGGGCACTGGGGTTGGTCTGATTTCCTCTTCTGCAGAACTGGAGTGATGACAGCCTGGCTTCCCTGGGCTGCTGGCAGGATTGAGTGGTCAGACTACACAAGGGTGTGCTGCCTGGCACAGGGCATGGGCTCAGGGGCAGCAGCTGGCTGTACTGCTGACACTCTCTCAGCCTCAGGCCCTGCCTGCTATCCCCTGGATGGCTGTAGGCCCTCATGCTACAAGTCACCCCGGCCAATTCCATTCCCTCTGGTCACCAGCCCATTTGGACCAATGTCCCTGACCATTTCTTAGTACCAGAGTTTCTATTCCTAGAGTCACTTGCCTGGGACCTCACCAACACACTGGTCCCCCAAAACCACTGAAAAGTGTGTCCCCAACTCCTGCAGGCCTGGCCCAGCCCACACTAAACAACCTATATTTCTAGCAAATAGACCTTCTGGGACTTAGGCCCTGACAAATCTGTCACCTCGTGAACCTGAGTCTGAGAGCCCCTGACGATTTGCTGCATGGTCAGCGGAGAGGTGCATCAGCTTCTGGGAGCTGAAGCACTTACTACCCTGTCCTGTACTGGTCCCAGGAGAGACGCTGGCCATCCACCCGCTCAGGCAAAGCGGGGCATCTGGGGGATGCCCCTATGATTTGGCTTCGGTTTTTAATCAGGAGGGAAAGGGATAATCCTTGCTTTTGACTAAATGCAAAATGCCTTCCAGGGTCAATAAATTGGAGAGGTCCTGGTGGCACAGCCAATCCCTACTTGAAAGGTGGCTGGTTAATCTCCTGTGAGGCAGCCTGGTGTGAATGCAACACCAGGACTCCTACAGGCATTGTTTCCCAGTGCTCTGTGTTGGGGACAGGGCATGGGTGGGAGGAGGAAGCAGAGCCCTCAGTGGACATGTGAGCTACCCCACCAAGAGGAAGGGCTGCCAGATGAGGGGTGGGTACACACAACACACAATTCCAGCCACCACTTAGGGAGTCCCTGCTACTATAGGCACTATAGGCAGCCCTTTCCAGGTATTCTATGATTAAATCCTCAGCCTCCCTGGAAATCAGAATGATTAGCCCTGGGTTAGCACTGAAGAAGCTGAGGTGCAGAGTGCAAACTGGCTGGTCCCAATCAGAAGGGAGCCTGGGATGCCCCAGGAGACCCTCTAGCTAACTGGCCCAGTGGCCCCTGCACCCCTAGCCTGGTCTGGCCCGTCCTATCTCCTAAACCAGGGAGTGGTTCGAGCAGTGCTGTCTCACTGGGTGTTAGCCTAGTGCTCTCTGTCCACTTGGGGAGCCCCCTCCCTACCTAGGCCCTGTTTCACCTCTGACCCCCTCCAGCGCCGAGACAGGTCTGTACATAGAGGGCTCAAAAAACTGTGATGAGGGACAGAGGAGGACGGGATAGAATACCACGCTAAGCCCTGAGAAACCTGATTCAGCACAGGGGCCACGGGTCGCCTGCTGGAACCCCAGAGTCCTGGGAGAGGGCTGCAGGGGAGAGCCAGAACAAGCTTCCCAGGGGAGTAGCCTTCTAAGCAGAGGGCAAGTAGGGAGCAGAAGACTTAGTAGACAGCTAGAATCAGATGTGTGATGTTCGCTAGAACCCTGTGGCCAGTGGCCTGTCCAGCCTCATGGCCATGGTGGGGAAAAGGCCAGGACAGTGGAAAGGCCATGGGATGGGGAGTTGGGAACCTGGCCTGGCACCTGCCGTGAGTGCCAGTCCTTTCACCTATACAGTGGGCATGTGAATTCTCAGGCTGCCTCTCCAGGGCCTCTTCTAGCCTCATTCCTCTCCTGCCGACTCTGCCAGGGCTCAAGCCTCTCCTCTCTGGAGTGCCCTAAGCCTCAACTAGGTTTGCTGAGTTAAATGGACTGGCAAACACTTGATGGACTGATTAATTGATTTACATTTTTTATAGGGATGGGGTCTCACTTTGCTGCCCAGGCTGGTTTTGAACTCCTGGCTTCAAGCAATTCTCTCACCTTGGCTTCCCAGAGTGCTGAGATTACAGGGGTTATCTCTTGTGCCTGGCCCCCTGGTTTTAAAGACCAGGAAACTAGAGCCTTCTCCCAAGCACTGTCACTAGCAGCAGCTTTTGAGGGAGTCTGATGAGGCTGGGGTCTGCCCACATTGCTAAGGTTTTGGGGAAGCCTGTGGCATACAAAGCACCAGGCTGCTTGGTCTCCACTATGCAGCTGCAGAAAACAGAGCTGAGAGTGGCCCTCGTGAGCCTGGGTACATTCATTTGTTCATTCCAGTCCAGTCTATTCCACCAAACTCCTTCATTTATTCATTCATGCAAGCAATACTTCCTATCCCATCCCCTTCTGCCTGGCACACTGATGGGCATAATTCAGAGTCACAGCCCCTGCAGCCCTGGGGGTGGGCA
The DNA here is from genome assembly GCA_963573385.1 of Cacajao melanocephalus. NCBI lineage: Eukaryota > Metazoa > Chordata > Mammalia > Primates > Pitheciidae > Cacajao > Cacajao melanocephalus. Next base: position 25,413 of record CAUYLG010040723.1, read on the forward strand.
CAGGGGAAGCGTTGGAGGCAGGATGGCCCGGGGCCTTCCTCAGGACCCCTTCAGAGGTGAGCAGCAGTGGCTCTCCTGACTCCAGCCCCTCTCCCCAGTGGCCACACAGCAGTCATTTCAGGCCCTCTGTCTAAGGGCCCACTGAGCTGAATGACCAACCCCTCCCTTCCCTTCTCCTGTATACCCTGAGGAAGGGAGCTGCACTTCAGTGCCTCACCCCCAGCCGTGCCTATAAGGCACTGTGGTGTGGGGAGTCTCGAGCAGAGTGGTTCAGAGTGAGGTGCTCTGGGTTCCAATCTCAGTGCGGGCGTTTGCTACCTTTGCCCAAGTGCCTGCTTTGTTCTGGCTTCTTGCACCGAGTGTCTGCCTCTGTGGCTCCATGCCTCCCTGGGCACAGACTATCCTTGCCCTGGCACATAGCAGAGTGGTCTGAAATGGTCTGCTTGTGCAGTGAAATGAGGTGCTTGTTGTAACGGGAACACCAGCAACTGCACTGCCCATCCTGCCAGCCCCGGTCTCCTCAGCTGTAGAGTGGAGAGACCGACTGCCCTGGATACATATAGCCCACATTTTTGGGGCTGTTTCTCCTTCTCCTGAGTGCTAGCTCACCCCCTGATGATCAATAAATAGAAGCTCCTTCTGGGGTCTTAACCATAAGTACAGTTCTACAAATTTTTTCTTTCTCATTTGGAGTCCATTAAGTTGTGATTAGTAATAATCAAAAAGTTATTAAAGATCACCAAAAGTAGATCTCTATTTTAGGGTTTGAATGAGAATTCTGGCTACTCACAAGACCAAGTTTCTGAGACGTGAGCTCAGTTTTGAGCTCCCAGCATGTGGGCAGCACCTGCTGCTAAGGATGAGGCCATGGCTGTGGCCTTCAGAGGGCTATGTTCTCAATCATGGCTCTCTGGCTGGTATCAGGTAAGCCCTTGCAGCTCTGTTCATGGTCAGTGGTTGCCTGGTGAGGATCAGTGACACACGTGCACATGAGTGGTAATAGGGGTCTGGGGCTTTCCAGTAACAAGGCTTTAAGCTCCGAATGCCCCCCAGTGCTAAAGCAGACACACACATGAACTGCTCCAAATCAGCTGGTTCACGAGCACCCTGCGGGAGAAGGGCCACCTACCATGAATTTGGGCCATTCAAAAAGCTTGCCACATCCTGGCAGGTACACAACACAACGGCTCTGGGTGATTTTAGATTTACACAGCATTGTTTCAGGAGATAAGATCATGGGCACATGTGCACCCTTTTCTGTCCTGGAGTAAATGCACAGTGACTCAGAGCTGTCATTAGGAACAAGTCTATTCAGCTTCTGATTCTTCTCTAGTTGGGAGTCATCAAGGTGTTCTTTTCTCCCTGCTAAGTGGGAACAGGAGGGGCTGCAGAAGCTGTTGTCCCACCTACCATCCAGCCTGCCTCTGTGAGTGACTGCAGATGCTAGCGCACTGATGCAGAGGGGAGGGTGGCAGCGGTGGGACAGACGGCTTGCCAAGATGAGCCTTGGGAGCGCAGCCTCCCAAGCACAGTGTTTCTCCAAGCACCGCATGGGCCTCCCAGCTCCAAACTCTTGGAAGACATGACTGCTCTCTAGGGGCATGAACAGGGCTGATAGAGAGGGGCGGGGTGACACAGACAAACTGTGGGTAAAGCCCTCAGGCTCTCTGCTCCCTGGCTCCCATCTGTGAGATGGAGATAACAAGACCCATTCCACCCTACAACCCTCAGGAAGTACAAGTGATGCTATGACACAGACAGAAACCTCCACCTCTTCCATGTCCAGTGCCTTCCTCCAACTACTCTCTACCAGCAGAACTCCCCAGCAGGTTCCTACTGGCAGCTTGCTGGGCCTCCTATCCTCTCAGGAAGTACAGTTCTGCAAATGGCAAAGTCTTTGAAGGGAGATGTTTGGTAAATATGGGGCTTTCCAACCTTGAGATCCCCAAGACTCTCTGGGAAGGCTCCTTGTGTATCAGGAAGGATGGGGCCAACCCACAGCCCTCTGATTTCCCATAGTACATTCTGAGGAGTCAACAGCCCTAGCATCAGGACCTTTGTCACTGAGGCAAGAGTCTGTGGCTCCTTAAAATATACTGTTTGCATATTACGGTTCGGCTTCACCTCATGAACCTGAGGGCCAAGTGTTCTTTCTGAAATTCAAACAGGAGTTATGAGTTGCTAGGGGTCAAACCAGCCCAAAGTCATGCTTTGTTTAGTACAGACAGTTGTAGTTTTTAATCAGGAGATATTATGTAAAAATAAAATTAGAAAAAATGAGACCCCAGGCCTACATTCCCGTAGAGTGAGAGTTGGCAGGACCCACACAGCAGTCTCCAGGTCACCATGTCCCCACCACTCCCTATTACCTGCCACCTGGCCTCTTCAACACCTGCTTGGCCTTGCTGGCATCTGACCTTGCAACCTGAGGTGAGGCTGATAGGAAGAAACCCAGGGGACTCTTCATTCTGCCTTTCCGAGCCCGGATGCCCTGTAGAGTCGGCAGCGAGGCCCATGAGGTGCATCTGAACCCTGCCAGCCCTGTCCATGAGCTGCAGGCTGGAAGCCTTACCTCACAAGGCACCAAAACCCAGACTTACCCACCCTGCATGTCCAGGCTGCAGCTAGCAATGAACTCTCTCTCCCTTCACCTGGCACTGGATGGCTCAGGCTGCCTAATTCTTTCACAATTAAGGCACTTCAAAAAGGTTAAAAGGGAGGAATCAGCAGGGAGTGGGGGTGGGAGGGGTGGAAGGTGGTGGGTGGGATGAAGGAATCTGACCAGTAATATTTAATAAAAAGCTTAAAAGCCACAAACAGGAAGCAGGCAGACTAAAAAGTCAACAATGACCTGACAAAGGAATGTGAACTCCAGTGGACTGAGGCAGTGTCCCTATACCCCTCCTCCCTTCACTCCCACCTCAGCACCCCGAGAGGGGCCCTGACTAAGACTCCTCTTGGTTCATGCCTGCCCTGGGAACACCCCAGCTTTGAGTTTGCCTTGGGCTACAGGAAGGGAGCTCAGGGGAGGTCAGCATGATCCTGGCAGTCACGAAAGGAGAAGACCATGAGCTCTCCCCTTTGCCTGACCCAGCAGGGCCCCAGAGCTGTTTAGAAGGATGAGTACTCTGCAGTATGGCCCCCGACCCAGCTGAAGGGTCCTTCCCTCCCAGAAAGCTCACACTAGCCTGGATAGGCGTAGGTACGAGGCCCCTGGGGACTGCGGTCTGGATGCTGGCCTGCCTGGCTCATGCCCCCTGCATGTTCCCTGGAGCCCAGAGTAGCCTTGCGGGCTCGTCTCCGAGGACACCCCACGGCCAAACTTGGGGGATGCACAAAGACTCTTGTTTGGCTGAGGTGATGACTCAGAGCCACTAAGGAGCAACAGGGAGGACAGGACAGAATTTCAGAATTGTAGAGCTTCACTGCTGGAGGCCTCCCATGGCTGGGTGCCTCACCTCCCCCGCCCCAGCCCCACCTTGACAGAGTCCTTAGGAGCTGCAAACAGGGAGCAAAATGCCCTGGAGAAGCACAGCCTCTGTAACCTGAGAAGGCAGATGCCATCTCTGGGCAGTGGAAGGATTTGGGAAGGAAAGGGTTCCCTAGCAAGGCTGTCAGGAGAGGGAAGGGTGCTCATGCCACCTGTGAGCACCGAGGCAGCTGGGGTCTCTGTTTTCCAGCTGGAGCCAGGGCACCACCTTCTCCTGAGGAAATGTGACACAAGAAGCCATAAACCGACCTTGGTTGCTTCCCTGATCTAAACCTCCCCATGGCTTTCCATCCTTGCAGGATCACCCTTAAGTCCTGGAATTATGCAGAGGACAGTAACATGTCAATATGAAATCAGGAGTAGGCAAAGGTGTTTTCTGTAAAATTCTTCAACTTTGCTGTATGTTTGAAAATGTTCGTAATTTTTATTTTATTATGAAATACAACAGAATTGTACTGAATCAGTGGTATCTGGTACAATTGTGTAGGGGATAAAAGGAAGCTGGCAGAGGTGGCACACAACTGAATCCCAGATACTTAAGGAGGTTGAAGCAGGAGGATAGTTTGAGCCTGGGAGGTCAAGGCTTTAGTGAGCTTTGATTACATCACTGTATTCTCTTCCAGTGACACAGTGAGACCCTGTCACTAAAATAAAGGCAGTGACTCATGGCCCATTCATATGAACATAGCCTTCAGTCCTTCCCATGGCCCCTGGTGCACATATGAGCCCTGGCTCGTGTCCTGCACATCTCTCTGCTCAGCACCCTTCTGCCAAACAAATGGCCTGCAAATGCACTTGGAGCTCATTGTCACCCCAGGGCCTTTGCATTCACTTCCTGCTTGCTGTGGCATGCTCGCCCTGACTACCCATGTGGCTCCCGCTCTCCCTCCATCCTTCCCTGATCACCCTATCCAAAGCAGCAAGCTCGGCAATTCCATCCTGACCCTGCTTTATCTTTCTACATGGCGCCTATTGCCATCTGACAGGGATTTATTTAGTATGTTTATTGTTTGCCCCTCCTACAACTGTAAGCTCCATATTCCCAGCACCAAGCACAATGCCTACAATGCAGAAGAACGGGATGCAGTGCAGCCTGAAAAAATGCACAAGGGATTGAAGGATGAGTTCACTGACAAAATCCAAGGGCTCTCTTTCCAGCAGCAAACACACTCTTGGACCCAGCCTGTGGACTGGACCCAGCCTGTGGACAGGCCCCAGCACAAACCCAGTGTGAGGTGCTGAGCCTGGAGGTCTGTGCTGGGCAAAGGAGGGGTGGCAACTCACATCCCTGGAAACCCTACCAGTGCCAGGATGGTATGCCAGGCCCCCATTGGTCTCTCTCACCTGCTCTCCTCCAAACTGCTTGTAAGCTCAATCTTACTCCCGCCTCCACAGAGAAACCAAGAGGCAGGCCCAAGGCCCCCTCGGATGGTAAATGATGCAGTGGGAACTCAGACGCTAATCCTGATCCTGCTCAGACCAGATCTTCACTCCACGTCCAGGCTCTTCTCAGAACCCATACTGGCTTCCCAGCCAGAGGCCACGCCACCATGCAGGCCAAGTCACCCTGTGTCTCAGCAAAGGCAGGATTAGGAACCTGAGCCAAGGAGCGCCATCTCAGCACCACCTCTGCCATCTCTCTGTGCCCTGCACAGTGTCCCTAAATCAGGAGGAAGTGGCTGCACTTACCTGGGATGTGGATCTTGAACTTGCCGCTCTGGCCGAAGGCACTGTCGATGATGCCCAGTTCCCCAGTGGACAGGTGCACCTTGAGCCCCACAAAGAGCTGGATGTTGGTCTCCTTTTTGAACAGGGAGCGGCCGATCACACTGTAGTCATCCATTGCCTGTCCCCAACACCCAGACAGATAGAGAGGGTGTTAGTGGTGCACACTGAAAGAGCTGTGACTATGCCTAGCCCCAGCTCTCCCGGGCTCTAGGCATGGCTGGCTGCTGCCCCTCTAGGAACCCTATGGGTAGCAGGGTGATGAGCCCACCTAACAGATAATGAAATACTTGGGAGCAGGGCAGATACCTGAAACTGGCAACTGCCACGGTAACAACGGGCCCCTCCAAACAGGTACGCTGTGAGCACTTTCCACAGATAACATCTCAGTCCCCACAGCAGCTCTGTGGTGCCACTTTACAAACAAGGAAATGGAGGCACGGCACAGTTCTGTCATCTCTCCAAGGTCACAGAGCACAGGGGTAGAAGTAGCTTTGAATTCAAGCCCCTGTTGCAGTGCCCCCTCCCACCCCCCCGTGAGGCTGCCACATGGCCTAGACTGTCCCCAGGGCACCTGCCTAGACAGCCAGCAGTACTCTCCTTGAAGCTGTCACAGACACCCAGGCCACTCCTGAGCCTGCATCCAAGGCCTTATAGAACAGACCTCCTCACTCCAATTTCCCCTCCCACAGGAGCCCCTGAGAGCCTGGGCTTTGTTTCCCACCTACTGCACACACCCCTAAGCACCTCAGCCCGAGGCTTTACTCCTGCTCACCCTAGCTGTGCCTGGAAGCCCGTCTTGGCCTGGCCCACTTTTCCTCCACAGCCCTACCTCCCTTCCTCCACAATGCCCTCCCTAGTCCAGGCAGAATTGCTAGTTTCCCCCGGCCCTGCTGGCCATGGCCAGGCCTTTACTGCAGAGCTCGTGTTTCCTTCTGGCCAGCTTGGCCACTGCTGTCCCTTTGTGGGTGCCTGGGCTGAGAGGAGGGACACACATGTCCTTGAAAAAGTCAGCTTGGTGCAGCCCTGATTTCACTATGAGCTATGTTAGTCCTGAATCTTCTCCCCAGAGGCTTGATCAGGGACTGGAAGTGTCACTCCCTCCCTCTGAGCCTCTGGCAGCACCAGCCCAGGTACTGCCTTTGGGATGGCAGCATGGCCAGGTGGCCTTGCCTGCCCCGCCCAGCTCCTCACCACCCCTGCTCTGTAGATCCTGCCTCCAATAGCAAACTTGCGCCCCATGATAAGAAGTGCCCACCACTCTGGCAGCTGCTATGGAAATGACCAATGCACATACCATATGAACCATCAATTTCACATCTAGGAATGCATCCCACTGATGTGCTTGCTGGAGAAGATGTCAGGAGAGGATGGGAAGCCGCCCGAGGTCACTCACTGCAGCAGTATTTTTAGCAGCAAAAGCTGACAATGACTTAGAAGTCCAGCCTGAGTTCAACAAGTGGAGCACAGCCTCCAGAGACGACGATGTCACCACAGAGGAGAGTGGGCAGCATGTATGGACAGATACAGAAACTCCTAGGGTATTGTGTTTCATGTTAAAAAGCAGAGTGGGAGGCATAGGGCATGCCGCAGTCTGTGTATGGAAGGGGGCAAGGCAGGGGTGGATACACAGAAGCAATCAGGAGAAACTGATGCCTCCAGGAAAGGGAGCAGGGTGCCTGGGGACTTCTCACCATACCACCTTTTCACCTTTGGCTACTGAAATACATGAATGCATCACCTACTCACAAATAAATTAACAGAATTAAAAAATGTTAAAACAAATCAAGAAGTGCCTTTCTTCTACTCACACACCAGGCAGACCTCCCATCCTCTCCTGGTATCTTCTCCAAAGGCAGAACATTTTTCTTTGATGGCTTCTGGTCCAGCAAGGGTGACATTTGCAAGCCCTCATCCCACCCAGGCAGATTTCATCGGTTCTCATGCATCATGATCACCCCAGAGAGCTTTTACTTGGGCCTCTGCACAGCTAGGCCCTGGGGATACATCTGACTGAGATGCAAGACCTGCCCTCCAGCATTGCAGTGGCCAAGAAACGAGAAAGGCACAGAGCTTACTAAGAGCTTATACCTTACTCAGAGAAACACCTTGTAAGAGGTCCCACCAGGACCAAAGGGATAATACAGGCAGGTGTCCTTAACAGAGCAGAAAGTTCTCAACAAGTTGATATTAATATTCTTATTTTCCTTCAAGAGCCTACCATGAAACAGCCATGTAGCTGTGAACAATCACATGAGCTAGAGGAAGATAACAGCATTCTCACTCTACCTGACAGTCCGCAGCCTTTGCACTACTCAGTGACAGATCCTATGAACTCCCCATCTCTGTGCAGCTCCTGATGCCCAGCAGGGCCCAGCCCAGGGCAGGCTCAAATCAAGGCCTGGTGCCTACAGCACCCCCTGTGGCCCATGGCTTCCTCTTCCCGTACTCCAGCCCCGACTCCTCTCCAATCTTCATCCTGCCTTGTCTCTCTTCAGAGCACAGATCACCACCTGACATTATGCCAGTGACCTTATCTGGTTACTTGTTTATTGCTTCCAACCAGGACACAGGCTCCAGGCAGAAACATGTCCCTCTCCTCCATAGCTACATTCTCTGCACATAAAATAGGCGCTTACTAGCTATTCCTTTAACGTGTGAGCAAATGTTTTGGTACATTTCCAAGGCTCACTCATGCCTGGAGCCTTTTTTTTTTTAAACAGCTTTATTCAGCTATAACTGATATACAATAACATGCACATATTTAAAGTAAATAACTGGACAAGTCTATATATGTGTGTATATATATATGTATATATAGATAGATAGATATATGTATATATATATGCACACACATATGCCTGTGAAACCATCACCACGATCCAGCTAATGAACATATCTATCACCCCCAGGGTCTTCATGGCCCTGTCATGCATCCCCACCGTCTGTGTGGCCTCCTGTAATGCTTATCCCAGCTTGTCCACCGGGGACTCTACCCCCACCCAAGGCCCACCTTGGGCATGTCCTCCTTCTGACAGCTTCCCCAACACTGCAGGCACCTTCTCTCCCCTTGGCCCCCAGGATTGAGCCAAGACCCCTTTGTTCTGAGAGCCTGGCCACTCTACTCTGTCTTATCCCTGACATCTGACTTGTCTGTTTCCTTCCCCAGACTGTGTGTTTTGCGAGGAAAGGGTTCCGTGTAACTCACGTGGCCCTGACCCACCACAGGCCTGGTGAATGAGCGCTTACTGAGTATGAGGAGGCCAACTGCACTAGTTCCACACATGGCACCAAGGGGGAGACGTTGGAGATAGAAATAAATTACTCAAGCAGATGTGTCCTTCGAGGACACGATTCATCTGAGAGTGAGCCAACAGCCCAGCCCAGGCTAGTTTCCTCTGGTCTACATGGGAGAACACACTGACAGAGCAGTCCACGTCCCCAGTGCTGGTTCCCTCATGCTAAACACAGCAGGCCCATTGCTCAGCCTCCCAGTGGGCCTGGAGGCCTGGCTCCAGGGTAATCAGAGCCTGAGATGGCAGGCATGCTACCTATTAGCCTTCCAGAGGACGTTTACTGCATCTTCTCTCTTGCCCCCTCCTTTCTTTTGGCTATAAAATATTAACTTTGAAAAGCTAAATGCCACAAAGACAGCAGAGGATCCATCTTTCCCCAAGCCAGGGCCTTGCAATGAGGGCAGACTAATTTTATTAACTTCAGGGGAACTTCAAAAAGCTTCAGGGCTTTCATGCCAGACAGAGACGACCCCAAAGTTAGTTTAAGTGCTACATAAACAAAGGACTAGGGCCAGGGGAAGCTGAGGGCTCCCAGCATTCCTTGTTTATGTTCTCATCTGACCTAGTGGGCCAGCACGCAGGCTGGTTGGCCTCTGGAATCCTGCTGGTGTGTGGTGTGGCTCGGTTCACTGACCTACATTCCCACAATATTGTTTTAAGCATCTGGGATAAGGTGAGGATCGAGTGGGCTTTTTTTGACCTCCTGAGGAGGGCCTCTGGGGCTGGAGTGGCAGTTTAGAAAAGATTTCAAGTTCAAAAGGAGTGTCTCTGTCACTCCTGCTCTCTTGTTTTATGGCTTGGCCAGAAGATACAATAGCGCTGAGTGGGTGAAGCCTCTTATGAACGTCTGTGTCTGCAGTTCCATTTGTGGGGGAGGCACAGGAGGGCAGGAGCTAGATGTCTGCACACGGCCAGGAACCCAGTGTGGTTTCGGGAGTGCTGGCGTCTACTGGCCCCACACTGTCATTTCACAGCAGCTGGGTGGATCTTTGCATTTGTGTCGGTTCCACAGAGGACACTGGCATTCTGGGTATGGCTGCCCCAGGGGACGGGAGGCTGGGGCAGCAGAGAGAAATCAGCAGGTAAACCCCATCTCCCTCTGACTCTCCCGATCCTCAGCATTCTGTTCTCTCACCCCTTTCCCTGCAGCAGGTGAGCGGCGATGTCCTCAGCCATGTCATCGGTCAGGCGCCCCCTATCATTATTTAATCTTTAGAAAGGCCCTGTCAGGAACAAGAGGCTCAGCAAAGTGAAATGACTTGTTCAAAGTCACGCAGCTAGTGAGTAGGGCAATGCCCCATTCCAACTTGGACTGTTTGGATCCAGAGGCTGGTGCTTTTCCTGCTGCACAGAGCGCCCCAGGCAGGGCTGGGCTCTGTCTGCCCTGCACAGGAGCCCAGGGGAGGGGAGGGGCCACAGCAGCGAATGAGCTTTCTCCATCCTTTGCGCTCGCAGAGCCATGCCATGACTGGCTAGACACAAATGGGCCTGGAAGTCTGGCCCAGGGGCACTGGGCAGCCCCATCCCTGCCAGTCCCAGCTGTGGGAAACCCCAAGTCACTACAAAAGACAATCCCCAAGTTCAGGGACCCCAGCCCCCCACTGCCAGGTTATTTAGAAAGGAGGAGGGAAAGAGGGCAGATCCTGGCCCTCAAGATGCAGCACTTGTAGTAGGGCCCGAACACGTCACCATCACAGGAAGACGCTCCCAGCCCAGTCGGCTCCTGCCACACTGAGAAGGACTGCACTGCTGTTGGAGGGAGGCTAAATTGTCCCCACCTACGGTTGTAGGGGCCACGAGGCAAGCTACCCTTCTTGTGAATTCCAAATACTCAATTTCCAGTAAAGTAAGTCCTTACTTAATGTCATCAATAAGTTCTTAGAAACTTACTTTGAACAAAATAATGTATAGCAGGCCCTTAAATAATGTTGCTTCATTCCAAGTTGTTTCGTTATAACATTAATGAAAAAAGGGAATTGGTTTTGTTATACATCCTTTTCCTTAAAACTCATGGTTTCCAAGAAGCTAGCGACAACGTTAAGTGAGGATATACTGTACAGGTCTCCATAACTGGAAAAAAGTGGGCACACTGGAGACAACAGAAGAGAAAAGGCACAGCACTGTTTGCACCACAGGTTAGAACCTGGTCTCTGGAGCCAGACTACCTGTGATCAAATCCCAAGTCTAGGTGCCTAGGGACTCTGGCCAGAGGCCTAACCTCTGTGGGTGCAGGCATATCCATCTATAATATGGGGAAACAGAGTTGCCGGAGGTTTAAATGGGTGCAGGGGAGCACTTGTAAACAGAGCTGTGTTGGTCTGGCCTCTGCCTGCCCCCTCCCTGGGCAGAGCACTCTCCCTCCCTCAGGACTCCCTCAGACACACCACGCAGGACTGCGGGGGCAGCAGATGCAGGTCCAGTGCACCCCCTAGACTCAATGGCTGCCACCTACATATCTGAGAAGACAGTGCTGACTAGTGGAAGCCCCCCTCCAAGAGCCTGCTGTCCTTGGAACCGGACAGATGGCTGCACTGGGAATGGGCTATGGTGAAGCCTGTGTGCCTGTCTCTCAGCACAGCAGTGCCTTGCCTACACCAGACTCTCCAGCTGGATATGGGGAGGGGAGGAAGGCAGTCCTGGAAGGCAGGAGCTGGTCTGAGCACATCTTTGCATCTCCAAAACCTACCCCCTCCAGAAATTACTGCTGTGTCTGCTGGGGGCAAGGACTCAGTGATTGCTGCATGAAACCTCATTTAATCCAAAGGAAGTCTGGCTAGAAAGAGGGAGACAGCCCTTCCTGTGGAATGTTGTGAGGCCTTTATCTCTGAAGAACTTCAGGAAGACCAGGAGTCATGATCTGTCCTGGGTGCCAGGAGGTGAGGATGGGAAACATGGGATTTGTCTGTTCTGTCCATTACTAGAAGGTGTGTGCATGTGTGTGTGATATTGGGTTCTTCACCAAATTATAGACTCTTCCAGCTAAAGGAGAGAGACCTCAGAGATCAGACATAAGCACATCCAAAAAGGAAAGACCTTTAGAGAACAGTTGGAGGGTTTTCATTTTGAAATCAATCGTTGTGACGTCAAACCAAAGGCAATGCATGTGGGATCTGCTCAGCAGGCCTTGCTTGTAGGGAACAATGCTGAATCCAGGCCAGAACAGTTACAACAATGGTGCTAAGTGGGATTCTCACTGTTTGCATGAATAATTTGCTCTATTTATTAGCCTTCAGTCACTGGAGGGACTGAGCTACTAAGGAGCAGTCACTGTGCACATGGAAGTCCAGGTGCTCGCTTACATACCAGGTGAGTCCCCATTGTCCCTAGCCTTTGAGCAGGGACTTGGCTGCCAGTGCATACAATTATGTCATTCCATGTGTGTGTCTCTCTCTTTCAGGGCTAGGCTTCCATGATTAGGCTTGGGAATTGCCCAAATTGTGAAGTGACCATTCTAATTCAAATTGGAGAAGTGATATGAAGGAAGGAAGGCAAACCTGCCGTGAAATGGAGCCATGTGCTGACTCCAGGTCTGTGGTGAGGAGGACCACATGTGCAGGACAGGAAGGGCTTGGGAGGCCTGACTTCCGCCTCTGCCTCTTACAGCTCTATGATTTTGACTGAGGGACTTCTCTGGACCTCAGCTTCTTCCTTGAAAAAGGCTGTTGCTGGGATCAGGGGTGTTGATGTTGATGATAACACCTAAGACTTGACAGAGAATGATGACCCAGAGGAAAGAATCTCAATTAGTGGACATCAAATTGTGGGAAAAGCTGAAGTGAAGAATAATACAGCATTTGGTGAAGGAGATCTGAGATGCCAGAAACCACAAGATCCAGTTACCTAATCTGCCCGAGAAGCCAGAAGGACAGAACATGTATTCAACGCCAGCCACATGCCCGGAGCTGCCCACAGCTCTCTGCTTCTCTCCTTCTTACTCGCCCCACCAGCAAAGTCCTCTTGGAGGACAGAAACCAGCAGTCCTTGGATCCAATGAGGAAAGGGAAGAACTCAGAGACTGCCTGATCATGGACGAGTCCCTTGAAAATGAGTTGTTAACTCCTCTAGGCCACTTGAAAGCCAGCAGAATTGACAAATTCTGGAAGGGCCTCTAGGATGATGGTGTTGTTCCAGTGTTGTCAGAAACCTTTCCCCACGGACAGTGCCTCCTCCTCAGTGCAGGCTATGGTCTGGTGTGGTGGGAAGAGCAGAGGCCCTGAAGTAGCCCAGGTCTTGTCAACTCCCAACCAGCTCTTAAAGAAGAAATGGGTTCTGGGGGAGAGTGACTTGCCCAAGGCCACACCAAATTTGTGCCTGGCTCAGTCCATCAGCTTTCAGAGCTGGCTCTTTCCAGCACATCAAGCTCTCTTGACACCATGTCTCTATACAGACAAAAAAGCAATTTTCAAAGGGAGGTGAGCAAGCACTCCGACAGCCAAGCAAGACGTTTAGCTATCACACTGCACTGGAAGTCAGGAACAAGACTGAGGGTTTGGGCTGGGACCAGAATACGAGGGCAGCCATTTGATCATCTCCTGGGAAAAAGAGCTTCTCAACTTCTGTTTCAGGGGAACCCCTGTTTCCTCCAGTAGCCTGAGAGCCAATGTGGCCTTCAACCCTCTGGCAGGGACCCAAGGGAGCGAGGGCCAGCAGAACAGGCTGAGTGGCCAGCTAGACCACAGCATGGCTTCCTGCAAGGGCAAGGGGCCTTGGAGCTGACCTGCTAGGGCCCACCAAGCCTTTCTGACCATCCCTGCTCAGAATGATGGGGACCAAGCTGTGTCAGATGCAGGTCATGGGCCAACCTGCACCCCAGGCCAGCACGCTCCCTGGTGCCCTGGGCACGTTTAAGCTGTCGGCAGTTGAGTAGGGCAAAGCCAGGAGCCAGGAGACAGCGCCACTTCAGACTTCAAAGCTGGTGCGTGTTCCTGATGGCGTCTGGGTGTTTACACTTGGTTGGGTCAATGCTGCCAGTTCCTGTGGCCCAGACCTAAGGCCTTCCCTGACCGGCGCCAGTGGGTGCCAGACCCAGGATGGCTGGCATGCCTGGTCTTATCCCACCACTGTGGGAGAAGGACAGAGTCTGCTATCACCCCAGCTCGGAATCCAGGTATCTGCATATTCAGAGGAAAGCCCAAATAAACAGTACCGATGATACCCAGTTTACCCAGGGCCCATTCTGTGCCAGGTGGAGCACCCAGCATGTTACATGTAGCACCCTCCTTGTTCTCCTACCCCATGAGGCAGTAGAAAACTTCAGGTAAGCAACTTGCCCAAAGTCTTGAACCTGCAGGTGGTCCAGCAAGCCTGGGAGCCTGGCAGGAGCCTCTGGAACCTGTGCTCCTGCTGTGCTTGGTTCTCTTTTCTCTCCAGCACAGGTCTCAAGGTGGGCATCTGCTCTGTCCCACCTACCTGCCTCCCCTGCCTGCCATGCCCTGGGACCTAACTGCCAGCCAGCTAACATGCTAAGGTTGGGTACTGTTTTTATCCTGCAGCTGGTTGGACCTAAAAGAGATTTCTGAGTAAGAGCTGGCAGACCCCCTTTGTTTTGCAGAAAATTACCGGGGTGGAGCTGTGCATGCTGCCAGGGGCAGGGAGGGCTACTGCAAGACCCGTGAGAAGGTGGTGCCTTGGGGAGGCAAAGAAGGGCATCCTGGGGTGTGCTAACAGTGAGAAGTCGGCTGTGGAAGAGCACTCACTGTCCTAAGCACCAAGCCCTCATCTACCCCACCTCCTTCATGTTCACACACTCCTGAGAAGGCATGATTGTTACTAGCGGAAAAGCCTGGCTCAGCAGGGTTAGTGGCTGCCAGACCATTGAGCTCTGCGGCTCCAGACAGAGCAGGTGCCCAGAGCCTCAGGACAAGCCTCAGATGCAGAAAGGTAGGTGAGAGAGGCTGAGCCTCCCCTCTCCAGGCTGCCCAGGCTGGCCCTGCTCCAAGGATTTTTCTAGCACAGGTGACCTGGAACACCCCCCACAGCCCCCAACCTGCATCATTCCCCTTGCAGAGTGAAGGGCCTAGCTTCAATGGTTGGCCCTGCCTACCTCTTTAAGCTCCTTGCCCCTGCCCTCCCAGATGGCTAGGGCCAGGCATTGTTTGGCCTCTATGCTTCACAGAAGCAGTCCCTAGACCTAGAATGCCCCTCCTCTACCTTCCCGTTTCCCCCTATGGCCCCCAGTGTCTGAGCAGTGAGCCTTCCAGTCTTACAAGATACAGCTAAAAGGTCACCATTTTGTGCTTTGTGAGGGAAACCTCACCAGCCCACTTCCTCCCACCTTGGCAGAGTTCCTTGTTTCCTTTCCTAGCCCTCTGCATATTCCTCTGATGCAGGCATAAGTCTCTGTCCTCCACTAGAAAGACCCAGCTTTCTATGAGGCTTTGTAAAGGAGGAGCAGTTGGTCTGAATCTGCATGTGGCTGAGATGCAACTGACCTCCTGGGGACAGGGCCCAGTGGTTCCAGCTTCAGCTTTTACACATTCTGCACCCCACATCGTTTTTGCCAGATCTTTGCATACCCAACTTACTATTTACCTAATATTTTTCTTTACATCTGCCTTTACAAAGAAAGGAGACTTTATATACTACCCTAAAGAGTTACCAGCCATAAACAGAGGAAGATAATGGAAAAAGTACATACAATGTCAAAAATAATAATAATAATGCTATTTACATACAATTGCTACTAGAAGGCTCTGTAATCTTGGCCTTGTTTTCTATTTGTTAAAAAGCAGGTTAGTATGTAACAGAGGAGTGTTAAAGACACCTTTGAATGAAGATTGAAAGAACACTGAAAAAGAGCAAAATGTTATTATTAAGATTCAACATTCTATGATAGTGTGAGAAACAGCCTTAACCAAATGAGGAGCAATTTACTGCTTGTTAATTCCCAAGCCTAGTATATGTGAAAGAATGAATACATACACACACACACACACACACACACACACACTCTTTGTATCTCTCTTTCTTTCTCCATATCTGCCTATATCTATATCTAACTGCTTTATTTCTAATTTTAGTGGCTCATGATTTTAGTTTTAAAATCTATTAGGGTTTTTTCTCTGTGGCCACAAGTACAACTACAATCTTAGTTCCGTGTGGGCAGAGATTTTGTCTTTTTTCATTCACTGTTATATCCCCAGCCTTTAAAACAATACATAGTAGATGTTCTAAAAATATTTGTCTGATGTTGACTGCTGAATATTCAATTTTTGTAAATATTCCACAGGCATAGAAAAAAAATGTACACTCTATTTAAGGAGTGTAGGAGAGTTTACATTTATCTAAAAATCAAGCTTATTGATTATATTCTGCTTCTTTGTCCTTACATCTAGTAGGCCTGATTCTAAAATATGGACTCTGAAGTGCCACCCTATAATTATAATTCCATTTTTTTATCAAGTTGTCCTCAGATTTCTACTGTTTTGCTTTTATGTTTGGTGTGTACAAGTATATAACAGAGCCTTTTATCATTATATGATGTCCTTTTTTACCTTTGTCAGTATTTTTACTCTTAAATTTCACCTTGTCTGAATTTAATATTGCCATTCATACTTTTTGCCCATTTTCTTATTCTTAATCTTTGCTTACCACTTTAAGTGTATTCCTTTCTTTTTTTTTAGAGCGAGAAAGAGAGAGAAGTGTATTTCTTATAAACAGCATATAACTAGATTTTGTACTTTAACCCAACCTATCAGTCTCAGCATTTAAATAGAATTTGACCATTCACATTTAGTGTAATGACTGATACTTAATGTTGTTCCTTCTGTTTTTATTATTATTTAACATTGTTCTTTTTTCCTTATTTTTGTTGGTTTATCAAATTCATCCCAGTTTTTCCTCTGTGAATGTGAAAGTGCTATTCCACTTTCATTGGATTTATAGTTTCTTTCCCTTTCTCTGTACTCAAAATCTTGCATATATTTCTATATTTTTACTTTGAAACAGGATACCAGCTATTTCCCTTACCACCATATGTTCTAGTAGTCTTTCCTAAATCCTCTCCACAGAAAGACTGGCCATTTAGAACACCTTCACCTCCTTTCTTCTCCCGCTCAGGTGAGACCTCTGGATGTCTCTACCAATCTAAGCTCCCTCTTCTTCTTCTTTTTTTTCCTTCATCCCCCTTCATTAACCCTTTATTACAAGTCACACTCTTACAGAAGTACACGTGGACTTTTGTGAAAAAATCAAATGTATCCAAGAATAAAAAACGCATCACCACCTCCCACGGCAGCATGGGAGCTCTCTCTCTCTCTCTCTCTGCCTAATAAATAGCTTTCTGCTAAGAAAAAAAAAAAAATCACATATAGTAGTATATGCATCCCAGTGTTAGCACCAGAGGTAGTGGGTACCCAAGAAAAAGCCCAATTCCTAAGGACTGCTGCGAGAGTTTAATGTTTTCAGCTGCAGATGATTATTAGAATTTTCCTTGCAGGATGCTCATTCTATTTCAAGAGCCCTATTGACCATTTATATCAGGGGTTGGAAAACTATAGCCAAAGGGTCAAAATTTGCCCGTTATGTTTTTGTATGGCCTGTGAGCTAAGAATGGTTTTTATATTTTCTAATGGGTTGGAGAATTTCAAAGGAAGAATATCTTGTTATATGTGAAAACTATAAAATTTAAATTTCAGTGTTCACAAAAAAAGGTTTTATGGGAACACAGTCATGCCCGTTTGTTTACATACTGTCTGTGGCTGCCTTTGTGTCACAGTGGCAGAGTTGAGTAGCTGAGTCTGAGACCTGATGAGGTGCTCAGTAAACTACAGATGCCAGTAATACAGTTATTACTTGCAGTACCTTGCCCAGTGACACATTTTATTTATTTATTTTTATTATTGGTGCCTGCCCATCACCTGAAAACAAGAAAAGTGGACTTCAAATGTCACACTTTTAAGGCTCAGTGGATATGGATTATTATTTTATCAAATTACATGGCAAAGCACTGTGCTTGTTATTAGTTGTGTTAATAGAATACGAGATACACTGACATCACAATATTCCCAACTCACAGAAAAACAATGGTCAAAAAAGAGAAAACTTAAAACAGTATATCTCATCATAGCAGACACACAAAACAATAAAAAATGAGAATGAGGCTGCAACCAAAGCAGGTTTCCGAGTGGCTCATTTGTTAGCCAAGCAAGGAAAGCCATTTACCAATGGTAAGTTAATTAAATTGTGTTTGATCGAAACAGCTGAAAGAAGAATCCAGAGAAAATAAGCTTGTTTAAGATTATTAGATTTGGGGCAAGAGCAGTTGCTTAGGTTTGGCCCATGGGCGATAGTTTGCTCTATGTAATACTAATGAGTTAAGCCACATTTGGTAGGGTACCTGACCACGTTCCAGTGTGACCCTGTGACACAGAGCACAGGAAATAAAAACACAGTCTGGCGAGGCTTGGAAATTAGCATCTTCTGTGTTCACTGTCCTCAGCATCACATATTTACATCATGCTTTCATTTTCTTTCTAGACCTTATTTAACCTGAAAGTGCCTAATGTACTGTTCACTACCACCTCCCCTATGAAGACAAGAACTTTGTCTATTTGTTTCATGCCCAGTGCCTGGCACAAATGTAGGAGCTCAGTAAACATCTGAATATATGAATGAAGGATGCCTTTATAGGAAATGGGCTCAGAAGGCCTACATGCCTTAAACTTTCTGGTGGAAAGTGATCACTCAACACATAGGTATAGAGCCAGGGTCTCCCTTTGTGATGAACTGAGATAGCTCAGAGGCCCAAGCACAGATTCTCAGAAAGCTAACTGTGCTTGCAGAGTAGATGTGCTGGCCTTGCTCCGCATCACGGAGCAAAGGCTGGGTGCTGGCTAACCATGGTGGTGGAGATTCTGCTCAAGAGACCAGATTCTACCTTTTCAAGATTCTCTGATCTTCCAGTAACTACTCTGAATAGAAGCATATCCAGGAAGCTGAGTGGTAGCTGTGATGTACCCAGGAATTTTTGGAGTCAGCCTAGCATGGTGGGGAAAGACAAGGTGGGGAAAGACAAGCACAGGGCACTTCTCTGGCTCCTGCGCTGGACAGCCACACCCATGAGCCCACCTGACTGTTAGCCTCTCCCTCTTCCACCAACCCTGGGTGGCTCCTGATAGGGTCCAGGAGGATTGTCTCCTGTGCTTCAAAGAGAAATAATGGAGTCCCAGGGAAAAGAGTGGACCCACGCTCCAGGGGTTACTATTTTGACTCTAAGAGCTTAAACATTAAAAATGATAAAACAATAAGGACACAGTAGGAGACAAGCACTGATCTCAGAATCTTATGTGCAATCTCCTGTCTCACCTTCATCTAATCCTGGTGCAGCACTGTGAAAATTCCCACTTCACATGGAAGTCTCACAGCCTGCCCAACTTTTCACACTAGGAGGTGGTAAGGCTACAGTAAAGCCCAGGCCTGCACACTGGACCAGTCTATCACATGGCCAAGCCCCTGGTCAAGCAAGATGATCTGAAAATCTCTGGGTGATCTGGGGCCTACTCAAAGCAAACAGGGCTGCCCCTTTGGGACAGCCCAGCTGATCACTCATAACTACACTAGGAATGCTACCATCTTGCTTCACCTGATGGGAGTTGGCTCTTACATATGAAGCCACAAGTTATGATGGCTCTTTCTAAACAACCCAGTGAGGTCAAGACTGTCCTTCAAAGGAATGAACAATTGAGATTAAATGGCTGCCCAAGGCGTACACGCTGTTTTGTGGTACATCCAGGGTTTGAGCCTACTCTGTGTAATCTCCAAGTTCAACCTTACCAAGAAGCAAAGTCTCCCACCAAGGAGATTCCAGCTTTTCAAGAGAATGCAGATTCTTTTGACACACTGGGCAAGAATCTGTCTGACACCGTGGAAATATCATGACTCAGAGGACAGCTAGTGGCGAGTTCAAACTTCACCTTTACTACCCTGTGGCCTTGGGTAGGTCACTTCACATTTCTTGAGCTGGTTTCCAGTCTGGCTGCCCTTGGGAAGAGGGCCTGGGTTTAGAGTAGAAAGAAAACTTCCTTACACTGAATAATTGTTGTCTTGTTTGAAATATTTTACCATGTGCATATATTACTTTTCCTAAATATTTGCATATAATTTGATTGATTTAATTGGGGAAAAATGTACATAGGAAAAATAATGATCTCTTCTTCAGAGTTATTAAAAGGTTTGAAAATAAAGTATGTAGCTAGTAAAGGTGCATAGTATGTGCTGAATCAACAGAGTGGTGATGGGGTGGAGGGAGGTGAGAGGTAGGCTTATTCCTGCCCTGTGGCCCAGAGGAGAACACGTGGCACAGAAGCCCCAGCTTACAGCCAGCCCCTAACATTAAGGAAGGTGCCCATTCAGCTAGAGCCTCAGGGGCCTGTGAGTTGCCCCTAGCCTTGACAACCATGCCCTTTCCTCTCTTGTGGAGCCTCAGGAAGCCCCTCTGCCCTGACCAGAGCCCTGGGGTCATAGGATCTCACCTCTGCACATGTCTACAGTCACCCCATGCAGCTGTTCCTGGTTGGAGGAAGCCTGTCTCTGCTCAGGGTTGTCTATGTGGGATTTGGACTCAGCTTCTGTAGACTGCCTATGGTTCGTGTGCTTCCACTTCCAGCCTCCCCGGACTGAGCAGGAAAAGGCTGGTGGCCCCAGGGATGCCCCAGGTTGGTGGAAGGGCATAGACCAACATGTCTCCTGGCCCCTCCTTCAGCCCTTTGAAGGCATGAGTCATTTTGGCTCTATGTTTACTTGCTCCTCATAGACCCTCTCTCCCAGTTCTCAAAGGAGTGATTGCTGCACTACTGCTGACAGGCCTGAGTGGGAGCAATTAGACCCAGGAGCCACACCAATTGGGACATTATTCTCTCATAGATATTTTACTATAGAATAATTATACTCCAAACACTGCTAATAAATCAGGCTAGACAAACGAGTGACACACACTTTATCACCTTCATCTTCAATCAGCATCTCGGGACTGGCCTAAGGCTGATGGAGCTCTGAGCAGGCCTCAGAGTCCCCACAGAGCTAACGGTCCAAGCTCTCGGTCTGGGGAAGGGAGAGGACGGTGTTGCTCCTCAATCCACCACTTGAGGGCGGGTCTAGGTACAGGGGCAGGAGAAGAAGAGGGCCAGGTGGAGCACCCAGGAAGAATCTGAGACAAGGAGAAGGGGAGGGGAAGGGGTTGCAGTGACAGAGAATCCCAGAGGAGAAAACTCAGGGCTCTGAAGAGGACAGAGACCTAGAGGGGAGGGTGGGGGATGGAAGCCCATCACATGTGACACTGTGGACAGGCCAGATGTTGTGCTGGCACCTGCACTAAGCCCGGGGAAACTCATCAGGCTCCTGTTAGGAACTGAGGTACTTGTTGAAAGCCTCAGGGCAGACCCCTCCTGCTAGGAGCCTGAACCCCTAACAGTGGGGTCACCAGCAGTCTGTGCTCTCTGAGCCAGTCAAGACCCAGTCATGTCCCAGGACAGCTACTGCTGACCTGCTTGGGCCCACAGCCAGGGAGCCAGCCACAAGAGACAGTGAAGTCTGGCTGTCCATCTATCCCACCTTCAAGGCCTGATGGGCATGGATTCCCCCTTGGTGCTGTGTGGATAGCTGCTGGGGATGGACGCCCCATGCGAGAAGGTGATTCCACTACTTCAGGGGAGACCACCATGTTCTGTCCTCCCTAGTGGCAGGCCCATCCCAATCGGCACTGGGCCCAGGTTATGAGGTATCACAGGACCAGCCGAGGGAGGCTGAGGGCCCAGTCAGGGTCTCCTGGGACAGAGCAGGCACCGCCCTGAAAGCCCAAGGCTCAGGGTTACCCAGCAAGGCACAGCCAGGGCCTCATCCTACCTCAGCTAGACTGGCTCACCCACATGCCTAAGGCCTGCATCCAGCAATGCTGAACTTCAGGCACCCTAGGTAGTCAGGGGCTGGACCTCCCACTATGTCAGCTTCCTGTACCTTCCTTCCTCTTGCTCTCTGGCACCCCTTGCCACCACTAGCCCCTTCCCCTCAGTCCACAGGTGACGAAAGACCTGGCCTGACATAGCTGATGGGCAGTGTTTCCCTCTGGACATGAGCAGCTTGCAGGGGCACGTGGGCTGCCCCCCAGCCAGATGGAGGTGTGGTGCCCACCAAGGGCAAGAGAGTGAGGCCTGGTCAGGGCAGCAGGCTAGGGAGGCCAGTGCTAACCGCTGCCATCTGACGCTGGCTGTGGGGGAGCCCATACCTGCTAAGACCCATGGGGGCCACCTCCACCATGTAAATAAGTGGGCGTGGGATAGCTGGTCCTCCTGCCCAGGTGCTGGCCCTGGCTCTGTGACTGGCCAGCTGAGAGAACTATGGCCACTTGACTACTCTGGGCAGCAGGTACCTTGTCCAGAAACTACAGAGGTTGGCACCAGAAAGTCTCTGAGGGCCTTTGGCTCTCATCACAGATGTCAGGCCATGGATCCCGGCCACCCAAGCAAGAAGGGAAGAGGTGTGGGTCCAGGCAAGGGCATGCTCACCCGCTCCACGAGTCCATGCTTGTGCTTCAGCTTGTACACCTTTAGCCTGGGCAGGAAGCTGTCAGCATAGTTCCTGTCCTCCAGCCCGTGGAGTAGGGTGCCATGGAAGGCCAGCCGGCACGTGTTGGCATGAATGTCCGCATCTAGCCTGGAGCCAATCACCAGGCATAGCCGAGGGCAGGTGACAGGCTTCTCAAACTCCACTAGGGCCCACTGCTGCCGAGGGCAATGGCCCTCTGTGGCCTGGCCAGCCTTCTTGTCGGCCTCATCATTGTCTGTCACTGCTGGTGCCAAATCCTTGCATAAGTACTGTTCCTGGAAGAGGTATTCTTGAGTGAAGTCGAAGGAGTCCAGTATAGGTTCCTGGTCAAAGTTATCTGGAGCAGGGGTGAAGAACATCATCCTGCCCATGACTGTCTCATGGCCCACTGTAATGTGGAACTTGGCCTTGGTTTGCAGGGGCCCCCGAAAATACGGTATCTTTTCCACAGAGATAAGGGCTGCGTGGACAGTGTGCAGGGACTCAGGGGCACACACCAACCCGCGCTCCAGCAGCTTGGGGTCAAACTGGGTGACACAGATGCCCAGCCGGTCTCCTTGCATGGCTGAAGTAATGGGCATGTGGAACATCTGCATGGACTTCACCTTCTTCACCACCTGATGGGGAGCAAGCGAGAAAGCACATGAAACCAACATGCCTTGGAGCTGTGGGGAGGAGAGGGGAGCTGCAGCTAGAGAATCCTGTCCCCATGCTCACCACCACCTGCAGGCACCGCGAGGACCAGCCAAGGGTGCTGGGCCCAGGCAGACTCTCCTAGACCAGAGCAGGCACCACACTGAAAGCAAAAGGCCGAGAGCACCAGCAAAGCAGGGCTGGGGCCCTACTCTCCAAGACCCACTGCTTTTCCAGGAGGAAGGCAGGGGTCATAGCAGCCAAATCCCTGACTACCTTAGCTCCCTTCATCCCTGCTCCAACCCAGGCTCTAGTCCCTCCAGGGTCCTCCCTTCCATCAATCACGCCGGTACTTTGCAGCCCTCTGTCCAGATTTGCCTGCCTCCTCCCCCCAGAATGGCCTCCTCAGCTGCTCAGCCTGCCAACCTGTGCCCATCTGCCCTCTAAAGCCTGGGATAAGCACCACTGCTCTGGAATGCCTTCCCCAACCCCAGTTGCAGAACTTGTCCCTGACTCCTTAGTGGTAAACCAGCCCCTCTGAATCCCACAGCCTGAGCACAGTCACTGCCTATTGTGTATCTGCTGCCTGCTGGCCTGTGGGTGGCCTAGAGCAGGAACTCTCTTCATTCATTCAACTCATATTTCCAGACTGCCTATTGTGTGCCAGGCATTGTTCTAGGGGAAGAAATAGAGTGGCCTCTGTTTCCAAAGAGCTTAATATCTAGAAACAACAGCAACAACAAAATTACGAATATAGGAAAAATTATATATATTATATATTAATTCAATCCATATCAATATAAATTAATATATAAATTACATGCCTGCAAATATATATTATTTAATATCATGTTAAATTATATATATATTTTATATATAACAGACAACATACACTGTAAAGAAAATAATGCAGGGTGATGTGATAGAGATGGCCTGGGTAGAGTGAGGGTCTTGCAGAAGTGAATTTGAGCTAAGACTTTAGTATAAAGCAGCCAGCTGCGTGAGGACCCAAAGAAAGACAGCTCTAAATGGGGGAACTGGTAAATACAAGCCCTAAGAGGGCAGCAGCTTGGTGAGTATGAGAATGCATAGAGGCAGGAGGGCTGCAGCAGGGGTGGGGAGGGATACAGCAGGGAAGGAGGTTGATATGGTTTGGCTGTGTACCCACGCAAATCTCATCTTGAATTGTAGCTTCCTTAATTCCCATGTGTGTGGGAGGGACCTGGTAGGAGGTAATTGAATCATGGGGGTATGGGATAGTCCCATACTGGTAGAGAATAAATGTCACTAGATCTGATGGTTGTATAAGGGGAAACCCCTTTAACTTTGCTCTTATTCTCTCTCTTGCCTGTCGCCATGTAAGATGTGCCTTTGGCCTTCCACCATGATTGTGAGGCCTCCTCAGCCACGTGGAACTGTGAGTCCACTAAGCCTCTTTTTTGAAAAAATAAATTACCCAGTCTCGGGTATGTCTTTATCAGCAGCATGAAAACAGACTAATACAGAGGTCAAGGCTCGGGCCCCACAGTAGAGTGCAAGGCCCGGAAGTCACTGGAAGAGTTTAGGCAAAGGAGTAACTTGATCTTATCTCTGTTTCTAAAATATCACACTGACTACTATACTGGGTAGATTTCTGCATTCACAGTTTGTAAATCAGGAACAGACATAGAAAGTCTCCAGTAATGAATGGACATTCCTACCTATGATCCACTGTCTCTGAGATGAAACTGTGTTCATAGATTTTTGTTTAATGAAGCAGAGAAATGTGTAATGTATTTCAGAAAACCTGCCATCAAAAATAGTTAAACTAAAGAGAGTTTTGACAGGTTGCAAGCGTCCCTGTCTACTGAGTCAGGGTGTGCGAATACTCATTTTCTGCCTGGATAGAGGGAGAGCATGTTGCTAATGCCCACGAGCCCAGGACCTTTCCTGGAGAGCCATAATACTCTAGTGTTTGTTTAAAGATCATTAACTACCTAACTAGAGGTCAGGGGGCAGAGAAAGTGAGATGCACAGTGTCAGAAGCCACAGCCAAGATCAATCACAAAGAAACAGAAAACATCTCTGAAATGGTCTGAAAAGGCAATGGGAGAATGAGATTTTTGGGAACATTACTCAGAGTCACTGGAGAATATCACCTTACACTAAGCATTGTCTGCCCAGTGAGGTGGGGCCCAGGTCACAGCTCTTCCCTCCCAGGCGCCTGCAGCAGCCTGTGCGGCTTTCTAAAACATTTCTGTGATGATGCAATTATTTGTCACTAGCTCTTCTGTGGGCTCCCATCGTCTACCTCATGGCTTTCAAAGCTTGTCATGGTCCTGCCATGAGCAGGAGATCCTCTGGTCAGCTGGAATTCTATGGGAACTCCCTATGATGGGTGGGGATCTCCTGGCACCCCCTCCAGCGCCCCACAAGGCACTCTGCTGAAAAGCCTCACTCACAGGGCCGAGCACCCTCTCCTTAACTTGGCCACCAGGAAGCCCCCACCATGCAGCCCAACTCCACAGCCTTTTCAGCCCCTCATTCTCCCCAACCCTGAAACTGTAGCCAAGGGACTCTTCAACAATTCCTTGCACACGCTGTGCTTCCGAATGTCTCTGTGCTTTGCCCCTGTGGCTTCTCCCTGGAATTTCTTCCACTGGCAAATTCCCATTCATCCCTAACCTCTGCTCCCATGGACCTCCTGGAAGGCCTTCCCTGACTCCAGACACAGCTGGTCACTGGAACCTGACTCACTGTTTGGTCACCACTACTTTACAGGTCAGCCCCTGTCTCTGTGTACCGACAGATTTAAATTATATACGAAACACCCATGAGCCCGTTGCCCCCTCCACCCCTGAACTACACTATTGACAACTCATGCCTACCTGTGTGGTCCTCCCCACCCAGCTCCCCAGCCTGCCCCAGTGGGAGGGAGCCACTGCCTTGAATTTGGAATGCAGCATTCTCTTTCTTTTTATACACACGTGTGTATGATTGTGTAGAGGCTAACTACATATGTAGCACACATGCCTAATCAGTAATTTGCTTTGTTGTGTAAGTTTTTGAACTGTATGAATGAGGCATTGTGCCAGTTATGATACTAAGAATCTGTGCACATGGTGCGTGCACCTGCAGCTCATTTGCTGCCGATGCCATCTGCTGTACCTTGTGGATTCCTATCGATGTGCACTGGGGGGCATTTCCAGTTCTTTGCTGGAAATACTGCAGTGAATTTCTTCTATCACAAAGATCCTGCATGGGCACAGGTGCAAGGGCTTCTGGAGTTCTGGACACAGTTCCTGGAGTTGAACTGCTGGGTTACAGGGTGAGTGGGTGTTCAACTTTGCTAGGTAGATAAGTCAACTTCCACCAACAAAGCCCAAGATATACCATCGATACACATCTGCTCCAACATTTGGCATTGCCAGATTTCTTAATTTTGGCCTATCAAATGTACATCTCTTCCCTTCTAAATCCCAAGACAGGGACTGTGGTCTCCCTACTGCTGCATCCTCGGTGCCCAGCACAGGGGCTGCTGAGAAACCTGCTTCTGACAGGTCTAGATAAATGCCCAACCCCTCTGAAGGGAATGATTGCATTAGGTTCTGGAAGAGAAATGCACCTTGTGGCAAAATCATACCTGGCAAAGCACCAAGCTGAGATTCCAGACCTGCTGGGGCTTGAGCAAGATCCTTGTGTTTATGAGCCTTCCTGCGAGAGAGGGCGGCCAGGGGCCTCGCGCTGTCCTGACGCCCCCTCCCACTCCTCCTACCCGTCAAGCCCAACGCCAAGCAGGCTTTATTCAAAGCATGTTCTCTTTTCAACAGGGCTTGTGTTCTCAGGACGAAATCATAAAGAATGCCTTGCCAGGGCACCGTGAAGAGCACAAAGATAAATAACTGTGCAGATCAAGATTTTAAGGGCCTAGACAGGAAATTGTGAAGCAGATAAAGATGGGGACAGGGCAGCATGGCACTCCCGTGGGTTCTCATAGGCGCATGAAGACAGCATTGCCACACAGGGTGGTCAGCGAGCCCATGCTCACTGAGGGGCGCTTCAGAACAGAAGACCCATTTAGAACACCAAAGATAAAGAAAAGTAGATAATTTTACCAACCTAAGAATGCGAAAAAAAGGCTTTCCTTTCAGTCATTTATCTTCTAGCCAACTTTGAGGGCCTCTCTCCATCTACTGAAAAACTCACTTCTCAAATATTGGCTAATAATGTCCATGGGGCACAGCTGAGGTGGCGCACACACATTCTCTCAACATGTGGGTAGCAACCTTCTCTCAGGTACCAGGCCCAGGCCCTGGTACTGGAATGCCAGCAGAGTGAGCAAAACAGACAGTTTTAGACAGCTGGGTTCTATAGTCTGGTGGCTGCTAGAGAAGAAATATGTTAATTAGATCACCACTGAATACACGAGGAATTATGAAACTGGGGAAGATGCTACGAGAAAAAAGGACAAGTCTCTATGAAAGTGAACAACTAGGAGATCTAATTCATCGTAGGTAGTCAGGGAGGACTTCCCTGAGGAGGTGGCATTACAGCCAAGGCCAGATTGGTAATGAACCACCTACAGGGATTCCAGGCAGAGAGAAGAGCACAGCAGGCCTAAGGCCCTAGGCAGGGGAAGAACCAGGCCCCTAGTGGAACTGTGGGTGGCAGGGCTGGCTGGGGTGGAGTGGTCCAGGGAGATAGCAGGTTGGAGACACGGGCCAGCCACCGTCGCCATGGGACAAAGCACCAAGAAGCCACCAATGGTGGGGATGGCAGAGGAATGACACCCGCCAGTTTGCAGTTTTAAAAGATGCAAACTGGCTACACAGCATGGTGAATAGATTCAGGGGAGGTGGAGAAATAAGAAAGGAAACATGGAAATTAGCAAGGAAGATACTCAGAGTTCAAGACATATTTTGGTGGTGACAGACTAGATGTGGGATGAGGAGAGACTGGTGCGTAAAGAACAGCACCCAGGTTTCTAGTTTGAGGATCTGCCTCATGCTAGGTGGGAGGAGGGAGGAGCTGGTTTCAGGGGAGGGGAGCTGGGAGCTCTGCAAGTAGGAGCTATCTCTGAGGCTGCCGTAGAGACACAGACATCCGAGTTCCAGGGGAGTTGGAGGCCAGAGCTGGGAGCATACAGACTTACACCCACCTGCCTCCTTGGATGGCTAATAGGCATCCCAGCTTACTACACCCAGAATCTCAAGTCTCCTTCAACCTTCTTCTCCAGGGCAACGCTCAGATGTCAAGAGAAAAGCCGAGGCTTCCACCCACCCAGACTCTCCTTGTCCTCTCGTAGCTGTAACCAGCCATCAGGAGGTGGGGTCGGCTCTACCTTCCAAGTAGGTCTAGTGCCTGACCCTTCCTGTCCCTGCACGGCCCACCCTGGTCCCAGCCCTGCCTGGCTTGGATCGATGCCCTCTTTCCTGCAGACTATTCTTCCAAAGGCAACTTAAACACAGGTGATGTGACCTTGGGGTTTGCCTCCAGGCTCTCCACTGCCCTCCCATCTCACTCTATAAAAGCTGAAGTCCTTTCTAGGACTCACAAGGCCCCACAACCCGGCCCCCATGATGTCTCTGACTATTTGCTGTGACCCTCCCACCCATTGTTAACATCCCTTCAGTCACATGGGCCTTGCTTCCCATTCCCTGAATGTGCCAGGCATGCTCCCGCCTCGGCCTCTGCACCTGCACCTCAGACACCAGCTATCTCTCTTCCTCACTTCCTTCCCGTCCCTGCTCAGATGCCACTGTATCAGAGCCCCTCCTCAGCCACCCAGTGAGAGATAGGCACTGGCCTATCCCCACCATTCTCTAGCACCTTGCCCACTTGGTTTTTCATCATAGAGCTTCCCACCACTTGGCATCCCTTTGTTCACTGGCTGTTACTCCCACACTGGAACGGAACCTCCATGAGGACCAGGGTTTGCTTTGTTTTTCTCCATTTCTATCTCCAGTGCCCAGCACCATGCCTGGAATGTGGAAGGCCTCAATGCAAGTGGGAAGAGTAACTGAAAGAGCCAAGCCACACAGGCCCTCTCTCGGGGAGCTCCTCCTGGGCCTGGGCTCCACATCCATAGCTGCAGGAACAGGGTGGACCCAGGGGCCGGCCAAGCCCTCAAAGGCTCCACACAACCCCAAGGGTAAAGAGTCTTCCAAATGGGAGGATAGGACTCGGGCCTGCTGCCCAGGGGCCCCCGGTGTCCCAGGCAGGATACGCAGTGAGAAGGGCAGCAGAGAAGGCTGGGGGTGGAATGGGGAGAGGCGCTGCTGCCCTATACCACCAGGCTGGCCCCCAGGAGGCCCACGCCCTAAGCCCAGCTCCCCAGAGGGCATGGGTGGCTGCAGAGGCTTTCCCTCCCATCCTTCCTGTCCCTCCAGCACCAAGCACTTCTGAGGAAGGAGGGAGGGAGGAACACATCAAGCAAGCAAACACTTTTTAAAACTCAAGTTCGTGCTTGCTAAGCATTTTGGTCCTTTCTGATTAACAAAGAAGCTTTGCCATCCTCTGGGTCAGTTATTCTTCATAAAAACTCCACAGGCAGGTCAATATTTTGCCATTCAATTTTATGGATGAAGAAACAGGTTTTTGATGTCTCCAAGGTCACAAAGCAAATAGGCTGAGACTTGGGACAATAAACGCTGGGACTGCAAGGCAGGCCTGATGTTTCGCGGCCTCGGCTCTGACAGCCGAGCAGAACCCCACCCTACCTTGCTAGGCTCAGGGCTCAGCCAGTCAGGGTGCTGGCAGCAGACAGCTATGGCTCTTGGGTGATCGACCATGTAGAGCCCACATAGCCTAAGCCCAAAACGACGGCTCCTGGGGCAGAAGCAGAGAGAGAAGACTCCAGACAGGAGACTCCACACCACCACCGTGACTCTCCCATCAATGCCAATAGGCAAGTGAGATGAGCCCCCTTTCTCAGGTGAGGAAGCAAAGCCCAGGAGAGTCAGGTCTGCCGTGAGACTCAGGTGTGGCAGAGGCAGATGAAGCTCAGGCCAGCAGCTGTCTGGGGGAAGGTCAGCAGCAGCACCCTTCCTGCTGGACCAGCCCAGGGAGTTTTCAGAGCTAACTCTCAGCTGCATCCCTCCCTCCCAGCCTCCCATGTTTCCTGTTTTTGGGTAACACAATATGCCCAGTTTTCTGATCAAGCGGATGAGAGAACAAATGAACACCCTCTTCTGACTGCTCCCAGGCCCGATGAGCTCAATACTCCTTCTGGCCTTTCTACTATCTGCAACTTAGTTTTCTGGTATTCTGAGGATTCTGCATGATAGTATGCCCAGCATGATCTGGTCTCCCTTTACCATGCACTTTCTGAACCTTCTGAAAACCTCCAGCAGGAACAGCTTGAGATGGAGTCATCCTGTGCTCACCTCTGTTCTCCACAGCATCTTGCACAAAATAGTAAGCACTCAGCTGATATGCGCACGAGCTGCATTATTTTACCACGGGGCCAATATAGAAGGTAGAGAAATAGTTGGATACCTACGATGGGGAGAATCTTTATACACCTGATTCCATTCATTTCTAATCATGGTGGCTAATGATGATCTCACTTTACAGACAAGGACATTGAAACCCCCAGAGGTTAAGACATTTATCCAAAGCATGCAATCTGCCTGTCATTAAAGCACATATTCTTTTATTACATCACACCACAAAAACACACTCACTCCACCACAAAAGTCCAAGAGGAAACACAATTCAGCACAGTGATGTCACTAACATGGGCATTTCTTCTGTCAGGTAAGAAATGGACAGCCTATACCATCACAACAAAACTGTAAGGAAGAGCAGTACTGGGGGTCCCTCCAGCATTCTACAGAATCAACAGATGCTTAAGTGAAGCAGGTAACAGATTTGTCCTTAGCAGCCTTTCTGATGTGCAGAGATTTTGTAATCGAGGTACCAGCTATAATAAGATTGGACCTCTATTATCCATTTTGTTCCATTAATGAGCCTTGAGGCTCCTGACTGTGCCAAGGGCTAGGGTTGGGACCTTGCAACTTCATCATTACTTAATAAAATGTAAATCGGACAGGAAAAGAAACACACAAGGTTTGACACTAATAAGCTTACAGCAGGATCAGTTACTTCAATTCAAAGAGGTTCAGACTGGAGGGGAAAAATGAAATAAGCTTTTAAAGATCAGTCTAGGTTTGGCTCCATCAGACCTAACCAATTTTGCTTAATAAGGTTTCAACTTGGCTGCTCTTATTTCTCCCTGTTCTTCGACCTAGGCTGGGTAGAGATAAGACATTTCCCCCTGCCTAATGTGTTTAATCACATCTCACACACAAGAAGTCAAACCTAGGGCTGTGCATGAGGAGAGAGCAGTATAGGCCCTGGAGACTGCCAGCGCTGCCCCTGCAGGTTGAGATCCCAGCTCCCAGCACCACCTCTGGGGCTGCGAGAGGGAACCTCAGGTCACCTGTTCAAGACCAGCCTGGTCAACATGGTGAAACCCCATCTCTACAAAAATACAAAAATTAGTCAGGCATTATGGTGGGTACCTGTAATCCCAGGTACTCAGGAGGCTGGGGTGGGAGAATCACTTGAACCACTGCTCTCCTGCCTGGGCGACAGAGACTCCATGTCAAAAATTTAAAAATGCTCAATGGAGCACTTTGGATTTTGGATTTCTGGATTTTAGATGCTCAACCTGTTAAGTACATCATGCTAATATTCCAAAATCCAAAACAATCTGAAATCGAAACACTTCTGGTCTAAAGCATTTTGGATAAGGGACATTCAGCTTGTAGAGGCTTCTTAGTGTATACGGTGGCACTGTTTGTTGTTAATTTACTACTTGCCTCCCTCCTGCAACAATAGATACTGATGTGTATGTATACATATATATATATATAATACCATACATTTCTGTGCGTATATAACATATGTATATAAACACACATACAGCTGTCAAACATTTTATGTACACATATGTGTATATGTTATATATATATGTGTGTATATGTATGTGTATATATACAACTTTCAAAGAATAACATGTTATTATATATGCACATATATTATTAAACATACATATATATGTTATTCTTTTTTGACAGCTGTATAGTATTTCTTTATAAGAAAGCTCTACCTGTCATTTATCCATACCCTTAATGGACAGGTGAGGTGCTATTTATACTACTAGAATGATTTCACAGTGGCCATTTCTTTATGCAACAAATTGTACATGTACATAAGGTTTTTTGAGCATAGATATCTGGATGAGAAACTGTGGTGTTGTGGGACACATTTTCAGTTTTACTAGGTCTTGTTGATTTTTCTTCAAAGTGGCCAGTAATGCTTCCACCTGCAGTGCAAGAAATAACCTCTTCCCCACACCCTTCCCAGTACCTGAGGCTGTAGGCTTTTAAATTTTTGCAGTCTGATAGATAAGGTGTGCTAACCCACTGCTATCTTAGTGTGATGTTTCCAATTACCAGGGACAATTCTCTCCTAGAAGGGGTCTCTGGAGCCTCTTGAACATCTAGTGTCCCACCTACAACTCCTAGGGGTGACTAAGTGCATGTACCTCAGCCACTATGTGAGCCAGGTGTTCAGTGACACATTTCTGAGCCCCACACAACTCTTGAGGAAGGGGAGATGCACTGAGGAGAATGGGAGAAAGAAGTGAGGATACATTGAAGAAGCAGGGAGAGGGGAGAGGCACTGAGGAAGGGGGAAGAGGGGAGATACACTGAGGAAGGGGGAAGAAAAGATGCACTGGGGAAGGGGGAAGATGGGGGATGCCCTGAGGAATGGGGGGAAGACCTAGAGGGGGTCTAGTCACCCTGCTACTCCGCACATCGGGCTCTCCTCCTAGGCTCTGCTGCCTTTGGGAACCGTTTCAGGACAGGGGTTCCTGGCAGCCCCTGAGATGCTGCTCCACCCATCTGGCCCAGTCCTTCAGGGCCCCTCCACATGATGGGGAGTTGTGCTGGGCAGAAGTCTCTTCTATCCAAAAAGCCCATGAGGCCTCAGACAAAAGTCCAACTGTCCACTGCGGAGGGTACTAGGAAGACCTGTGCCCAGGGATTCCTGGGTAACCATGAGAAAGGCTGCTTGGTGCATAGTCACCTACAGATCAGAGATAGGGGGAAGAGCTCTGACTGTTCACCTGGTCCCTGCCCCTGCCCCTTTGTGCCCAGGCCAGGCCTGGGTTCCCAATGGTCAGTATGGCCCTTGCACACAGCGTGGCTAGTGTTAACTGGAGTCCCACTGGAACACTGCTGCCCTGCCCAGCTCTCCCCACCCCTGTGGTGCCCTGTACCCAGCTCAATCCCACTGGCTTTGAGACCTCAGGGGTCCCCCGACCAGCTGACTACACCTGCTCTAGAGTCTTCAGGCAGACCAGGATGCTCCTCCCCCACTGTAGCATGTGTCCAGTGTGTGCCTCTGTGCTTGGTTGTTTTCTGGGTGTCTCCCCTGCCAGGCAGACAGCCCCTGGTGGACAGGCTGGGTTTATTTTGCTCACCACTGATCCCCAGAACGGTGCCTACCACATGAGGGGCACTCTGGGAGGAAGGGATAGATCTGACTTTCTACCATGTGGCCCAGCAAAGGCCCCTGCCCATCCATGGCGACCTTACAAACAAACCCTCACGATTAACCTCCCAGTTGCTGCAAACAATGGAAAACCATAAAAGTGACAAGGGGCCTGCCAGGGAGCTTCACCAGGGAGCTTTACACTCCTCTTTCCAGCTACCCCACGTATTTGTCATCCCATAAAACTTTAAATTGAATTACAGCAATGCTGGATTCTTCTGTTTTCTATACAACTGGGACTTTGTTTTTAATGACATCCCTGGGCTGTTTAGGGGCTAAGGAATCCTTGGGAGGTAAGCCAAGGGATCCAGCTCTGTTTTAAGGGCTCAGCCAGAAAAGCCATCACTGCCACAGAGCAGTGAACAGGACCACACCTGTGGGCCCTGGGCCTGAGCAAAGAGCCCAGGTGGGTTTGGGTCTTAAAGGAATGGATCCAAGGTGGACTGAAAGATCCCCACAGCTCCAGGGCTACCTTGTCCTTTGGCCAGGTTTATTAAAGCCCAACACCGGCCATGTCCCACCCATGTGTGGCCCCCATGGCTCCCGCCCCTCAGGACAGGCTGCTGGAGAGGCACACAGGCCTGTGGCCACCTGGCTGGCTCCTGAGCACTCTTCAGCACTGCCCTCAGCACCCCATGCTTGGGCCAAATCCAGCTCATGGCCTAGATGCCCGATGGTGCCTCCCAGCCCTGTGCCCGGGAAGAGCTGGCTTACTGACTCTCAGAGCCCTTCATCCTTCCAGCCTCACTCCAGCTAGAGCAGGCCAAGCTGCCCGCCCACTTCAGCCCCTACAGTCCCCACCATTCGACCCCCACTCTACCTCTGACACTTGCTATATAGCCATCCCTTCAGGTCCTGCCTCCTGTCCAGACTGAGAACACCAGCCGGGGCGGAGGCTGGGCAGCACTCATCTCTGTCCTTGGCGCAGAAGGGGATGCTCAGGAACGTCAGTCAGACTCCACTGATAATCTCTTGCACCCCACTGCATCTATGCAGGGGCAACATCACTTGGACTCACATCCTGCAGGAGCACCAGCCTGTGGCTGCTGGCACAACAGCATCAGCAAGTCCAGACAAGGGTGCAACCAGCAAGCCAAGGGCAGAGACAGGGACCCCAGAGAAGCTGCCTAGTAGCTGAGCCTGGGCCTTAATCTGCCTCTGTGGGTGCTGGAGGGGGAACTGTCGAGGGCATTCTGGCCCATGAAGGTAATGATACGAAGGAGTAGGGAGGGAGAAGAGAGACTGATCACTGTGACAGTGAACGAGGAGGGTAAGGAGGGGCGCCAAGGATCATGCTGGGACTCAGTCAATCAATTAAGCTGCCACTGTGAGCCTCCTGAGACATAAGATATCCCATTCCAAGGCCAAATCCCAGGGACTGAGGTGGCTACAAAAGGGGGCTGCTGAGTCTGGGATGTATCTTCAAATTCAGCCTCCCACTATTTCTTGAGTTGGGTCAAAGAAAAAAAGAATGCCATCTATCTACATTGTTAATCCGTGCAAAATGGGGAGGTACTCTTACCTGGCACGGTCCTGTGGGGCTTCAGTGGACACTGGATACAAGGCTTGGAGCCCTCACAAGGCCGGCCACATCCCCTGAGGGGCAGTTCCCTGTGTCCCACCAATATGGCACAAAAGTCCTTGTAATCCAAGGGATGTAGAACAGTGGTGACCCTAAGAACTGACTTTCTCTCTAGGTTTATTCTTTTGCTCACAATTTCTGTTTATTGCAACTTTAGCCTTACAGACAAGAAACTACAACAGCTTTATGACATTCCATTGCTATCCTTATAGCTTGCTGGAAGGGCAGGCACCCAATGGGCTTACGGACCGCTCCTTGGTCCTGGGGTGCACCAGGGCATCTACTTTGTACCCCACACCCCATCCCATGGCCTGGACCTTGCCTACCTACATTCTGACGTCTGGATGGCACATGTGGCTTAAGGCTTGGGCTTCTTCTACTCCACAAGATGGCTGTTAGACTGTGGTTCTGTTTACAGCCAGAATCACCCCTGCACTCACCCCCCTACCCCACTTAGGCCTGCCCCACTCCTGTGGGTGCCCACGCTCAGCAGTGAGCATGCTGGACTTGGGGCCAGACTCACTGAGGTTGGAACTGCGGTTCCAGCTCTGAGCTGTGGGCAAGTTCTGTAACTTCTAGGCTTCAGTGTCTTTACCAGTAGACTGGGGATACCAGGTCCTAGCCATAGGGATTCTGTGAAGATTGAAGGAGTCAGCATGTGCCTAGGGTCCCCCTGAGCCTTTGTAAGTACCAGGTCCTCAGTGAACTGTGGTGGCCTCCAGCCCTTGTCCATGGTTCAAGCCCCAGCCTTTGGCCCCTTCCTCATGGGTGGCATTCCTATAGCCTATGAGCCAACAAATCCTGGAGTTCGCCTGCCTCGAACCCACAGTCTCTTCCTGTTCACTGGGCCTCACTTCTTGCTCAGAAAGCCACAGAAGCCACTCCCATGTACTGCCAGGCCACTTCCCTAGTATAGAGCCTGGGTCAGGCTAAGTTCTCAATGAAACCTGCCAGGGCTCCATGTGTCCTGGTGCTCACTGCCTCAGCTGGCACTCAGCCCTGGCCTTCCTCCCGCATCTGTGCAGGGCCCTCCAGAGCTCTTGGCTGGTCTCCTGGCACCCTCCCTGCCTCTGCCCTGCTGTTTATCCATGTGGAATGCCCTCTTGCACATCTTCCCCAGCACACCTTCTTCAAGGCCCATCTTCCTCATTCCTTCCACTGGCTTTAATTCAACATGCTCACGTAGCGCCTACTCCATGGCAGGCCCCATGCTGGCCTTGGGACGTGGAGGAAGCCATGGCCTTTGTCCTCTGAACTCCAGACTCACTGAGGAGACAGACATATAAAGTATATTTAGAATATAATGTGTTGAGTACTATGAAGGAGCCAGCAGAGAGGACATCTGAATTGGGTCTGGAATGACAATGACATACCAATGAGACTGGGAGAGAGGGGACAACTTTGTGGGGGAAAAGGACAGGGAGGTGCCAAGGTAGGTCTGAGGCAGAGCTCTTGATACCTCCCAGGAGAGCCCCGTGAGGGTGTGCACAAGAAGATGGTCAGTGCAGCACAGGGGATAACAACATAGACAAGGCAGCAGTCTGAAAGTCCATCCATGGGGACATGGCAATGTGTGACATGAGGTGTCCACATGTGGGGGGCAGGCAGTGTGGTAGCTCTGTGTGTAGTGATGAGACAAGGTATCTGAGAATCCATGTGGGGCGTGGCCAGAAAAGCACAAACACTGCTTAGAATATGACACCACACATTTACACAACAGTGCTATGCACTTCTGTGTGTACAGTGCATAGGAAGGGGTTTGGAAAGAATTAACAGGATCTCCTCCAGATGAGAGGCCAGGATGGGGTGTGATGCAACAGGCCTGTTTCCCTGAACTGAAAGGTTTCACTTTTGCTACAAGAAATTCATGAATTAGTTGTGTGATTACAAATTAATTATTTAAGAATAAAAAGACAGACTTTCTAGTCAATTAAATGTAATAGAATTTAGTTCCAATCAGTTTACTCAATGCAGACTGACAGTCTACTCTGAGGCAGTCTCTGGGAGAGGCCAGCCCTGGGCTGAGGGGTAGAAACGGAGAGGTCAGATGCTGGAAGGAAGAGAAACACTTCTGAGTCTCCCGGCTGGGTCGGTCACACTGCTGGCTTGAGTCTCGCCTTCCCCAGCAATACTGGAAGTCACCAACATAGGATGAGGAGCAGAATGCCCAACCCACATGAGAAAATTGAGGGGCCCCTTGCTGAGGTTGCTGGCACAGGATGGAAGACTCTCTTATCCCTCCATCTACAGAAATAGCTGTGCCACCTGCCAAGATGCGGTGGGCAAAAGATGGTGGGAGTCTCTCGGTTCACCACAAAATAAAAAGGGCAAAGCAGTAAAGTGTGAGGCACAATCCAAGCTTCACACAGTGCCTGGCCCAGCAGCCAGAGAGCAGGAGGGCACCGCAGGCTGGGCTCAGAAGCCAGGCACTCTGAAGACACCAACATGTTTTGTCCTAAACTTGAGTGCACCGGCCCTAACTCTCAGGTGCCCAGGGGAAAGTGTCTGTTCCTCACTGTAGTTGTCTGAAGACAAGGACAAACCTCTTACACTTCTATCCCTCAGTACACCCTCCAGATGCTCCCCCAGCACCACTCAAGACCACACTGGTCCAGCCTTACTGGAATGCTCTCATCTTTTCTACATTTCTTGTCCAAGAATTCCACCTCTAGGAAACTCTACAAAAGTCAAAGGTGGATCACTAAAATATTCACCTTAGTATGATAAAATATTCACCTTATTTATGATAGCCAAAAGATGGAGACAATCTAGCTGCCCAACAATAGAGGAATGGCTAAATAAAACAGTGGGCAAGGTGTTACATAATAAAATAAATGAAGCACTTTTATCAGCATGGAAAATGCTTTCTCTGTAATATTGAGCCAATAATCAAGGTATAAAAATGTATTTAAAATGTAGCCTTAACTATCTTTAAGTAGAAGTAGTTGCTTCTAGGTGACAGGGTGAGGTTTGTTTTTTTTTGTTTGTTTCTTTATACTCCATAAAAATGTCTAAAGTAATCATATATTGCTTTGATACATGAAAAAACGGTTAAAAAAGAAATACCTAAACTAAAAAAGAAAGACCATCCCACCAGGTTGTAGCTTGGTGTCATCCCTGGCTCCTAAGGCTGCAAAGACTCTTAGGAATTCCTCCCACATAAACATCCTTCCCGGAGAGCCTGCTGTAGAACAGGCCTTCTACAGGGCACCTGAGACCACTCTCTCTAACCCTCACCACCACCCGACAGCTGAGGAAACCGAGAGTCAGTAGCCTGCTCAAGGCCCCTCAGCTGGTAAATGGTGAAACTTGAACTCAAGCCCAGCAAGGCCTGACTGAAGTGGGAGCTTATCTGACCACAGCACTGGCTGGGCCTGAGGCACAGGGTCTTGGGTCCAAATCTGGAGCAAAGTGAGGAAGCTGTCACAAAAGACAACTTGGATGTCCTCAGCAAGGCTCAGGAGGAAGATCACTTCTTCCTTCCCCCTTCCAGGAACAAAAGCCTGGCTGGGTCTGCAGAGACTGTATGGCATGGGGAGCAGTGGCAGCTCTGGGCCCCAGAACCACTCTGGGATGATGCATCCCACCTCTAGGCAGACAGCGGGCCAGCAAGGGTTGCTGGGGGCCTGCCCTGCCTGTATGAAGAACAAGCGGATAAACTGGCTGTTATCACTCTTTGTTATGAAGCTTCTTTCTAACCATGAAATAGAGGTCAATGTATGGTCTGTCTTGGGTGGAGAGGCAGCTTTGAGTTTGAGGTCTGGAAACAGCAACAGGAAGGTTATCGTGTGCTAAGGATGTTTTTTTCTCCTCTCTATTTTTCTCTTACTTCTGCATTTTCCAAGTTTAGTCTTTAGTATTAGCATATTTAAAACTTAAAACAAATTCCATGTCTCAATTTTAAACTCAAATAAATCACCTGGAATTGATTGCACCAACAAGAATTGAGGGCCTACTACAGCCAGGCCATGCAAAGCCCGAGGCCTACAGCTATGCCCCACAGGCAGGCAGAGCAACTGGTAGAAAGTACACTCTCCATCGGTACAGGATGGAGTGGGTTGGAAGGTGGCTATCAGAAAATAAAAGAGCAACTTTCCCCTCCTGGATCTCTCTCCCTCCTCCTTGGGATCTCTCAGGGAAAGCACTTAGTTACTCCATGGAGTAAGGCACCCACTGAACTACATGAAACCTGTATTTTCCATGGGACCTGGAGTACTCAAGTGCAAACAATGTGCTCACACCCCAACACATGGAGGGCCAGGAAGTCCTGAAAGACAACATGATGCGTTTCTCCTTCCCACAGAGAAATCCCCCACTCCATGGCAGAGGAGAATAATGCCTGAAACTGACTGCTAGAAGCACAGAAATTCTTTGAAATACCAAGTTTTGGATTTTAAGATTCATGGAAACCTTGCATTCTGTGCCATAATAGATTCATGTTTGTTTTAACATAAAAGTGAAGTTTGGAATTAACTGCCCTTAGGAAAACTGACACTGTAGAAAACTCACCTGCTGGTTCTTTGGCATCTAGTCCTGGAGCACATGATAGCATTCACCCCACTCCCAGCCCCAGACCAAAGAGAATGCAAAGTGAAAATGAATTCATCTAGAGGGACTCAGGCATTGAGAGGTCTGTGTCCTGACTACATGTGCCCCCTTCCCTAGAGTGCATGGAGGCCAGTAGGGAGCCCACTGCCCCTTCAGCAGTCTGGTTTCTGCAGCCAGCCTCTGCTGAGGGAGCCCTGCCATGGGGAGGGAGGCACTCAGACTCAGAGATACACACGTACCTTCTGATACTGGATCCTCACTCTGCTGAAGGAACACCAGGCTGCTTCAACACAGGCTGACCCTACCAAGGGGATGGGCTGGCATTCAACATGGCAACGACCCAAGTGATTTTCCAGGGTCATGTTTACTTTCCATGATCCACCCTGGGGGCTGGCTCCTTCAGGGTAGGAAGTGCTCCAAATCTGGAACAAATCATCCTGGCTGGTTCTACTACCTCCTGGCTGGCCAACTTTGGGCTCTTCACCCCTGAGCCTCAGCTTCCTTGTTAGTAAAAAGGGGATGATAACACTGGTGGGGCTACAGTGAGAAGTCAGGGCCAAGCACAGCACCTAACACTCAGGTAAGAGTAATTCTTGTTATGATTAATAGAGTGAAATTAAAAGACTGGGGCTGGGAGTTCAGGGGAACACTGCACCTGTGAGGTGAGGTGTGCTGTTGCCAGCACTTTAAATAACAAAGGTCAGCTTGGGGCCAGAGCCAACAGAATGGCATGAGCTCGGCCACAGCCCAAGGAGGCTCCCTTCATTCCACTGTGTCTGACCCTCAAGGAGTCCACCAAGAACTTCAGTGACTAGATGGACTCAAAAGGAGGCTCAGCTTCTGCCAGCAGTTCCCATTTCCTATATGTAAGAGATCCCTCCAAAGGTACAAGCAAAGCTCAGGGCTGATAAGTGTTTTCCTGATTATCTGGAGAGATTTAGCTAATCAAGTGTGTGAACTATCCCTAAGTGCATACACCACTTATGTGACAGCTCTTCCCAAAAACTGTCATGCATTTATAAGACATTACCCTGAGATTGGGGTGTCAATATTAAATATCTTAAAACTTTATCAGTTGTAGCTCAGGTTAATGGAAATACTTGAAACATGTTTAAGCAAATACTTGGAATAGGAAAATGCAAAGAAATACTCTGCCCCAGGGTGGGGTGGAAAAGCAGCCCCCACAAGCCTGGAGAGTCAGAGGGTACTTCCATCAAAGTGACAGCTGGATGTCAGACAAGCAAAAAAAGACCAGATGACCAGCATGGGCAAAGGCGGGGGGTAGGGTGGCAGCGAGGTCCAAACCACCCCTGTGATTCAGGCTGCAGACCCCAGCTCTCCCACGGCCACCACTGCCCCTGTGGCACCTCCTGCTCTGGATCCAAAGCCTTAAAGGGCCCGGAAAAGGTGACCAACCATTAAGAGCCACTCTGAGTCTGGCCCATCAGCTCAGCCACTACTCTCATGTCTGAATGGCTCACGATCTCACATGTTCTGGTAATGCATTAACGATGGGACTTTTGGCCAAGGTGGGCCCATTCAGGCCACAGATGCCACAGGAAGTTGATGAGTGGCCTTAAGTGTCTTTAGGTTCTCAAGGCCCAAGAGTAAAGCCTTAACACCCGACCAGGCTGTCAGCCTTGCTTCCTTTGGGAACAACACTTTCCCTGGGGGGAGTTGGTGACAATTGTGATGACAGTGATGATGATGTCAGCAGCAGTAATGACAGCAGCTAATGCTGACTGAGCACTTGCCCTATGCAGGCACCATAATGAGGAGCTCCCAGGTCGGGACATGGTTAGGTGGGCAAAGCCATGCTGGCTTTGGTCACTTGCCTGCCGTCACCCAGCCAGCAGGTGGCAGAGCTGGGATTTGAACCTGGGCCAGCCATCGTGGCAACAGCCCCAGGAGAGAGGAATGTAAGCTCCTTCCCTGACACATGTGCCCCAAGTTGGGCACTGGGGATTCTCAACTGATGAGGAAACTGTTCCTGCTCTAGAGGGGTTCCAGCCTGGGGAAAGCCCTAGAGTACCAGGATGGAAACTCAGTGAGGGGACAGAGAGGAGTGGTGCTGCTTTGTGAATGAACTCGGCCACACCCCCACACTGGCCCTCACTGCTTCTCCTCTCACTGCCAATCTGAACATTCTCAGCTCCCAGCTCACTGCCTCGGGAGGCTCCCTGGCCTCCTCCAAACCTCTGCTGTCTTCTCACAGAGACTGCTCTTCAGGGCAGCTTCATCATTGCAGTGACAGGGCCCACTGTTGCTTAAAGTCTGTCTTCCACATGGTACTGGACATTCCATCAGGGAAAGGACGGGCCACCAGCACAGACCCAGCAGGCAGCCCAGTTCTGGCACCTTATCTTACTGAATGGAATACATGCTCCTGGGAAGGTCTTTCCTGGGTGGAGGGTAGACTGAGGGCACAGTAGGCAGGGGAAAACCAGTGCAGGGAATGGGGGGGCCCATAGCAAAAGGCTAGGAGTGCCGTGGCCTGGGCAGGCAGCAGGGGCCCCTCTGGCCTGTCAGGACAGTGTCCTAGCTAGGAGGATGCACCCCGTGTGGGCTGCCCAGAGACTGTCCTGGGAGAGTGAAGCCTAGGATGGATGCCTGAACAGGAAGGGAGTGTGACAGGTCATAGGGTCCTTGCCTGGGTCTTTCCCCTTCTCCACCCACTGTGGTTGGCCCCTGATGGCCAGCTTATGGAGGCAGAACTTGGCAGCAGCTGGAGCAGCTCTTTCTCCCTCTCAGAAGGAAAAAAAGTGAGCCCAGTACATGAGAGCAATTATAAATCCAAAAACACACAAGCAGAAAGCCAGTTCCAAGCCAGCTCTACCAGGTCCCCAGCTCAGCTCCTTGCGCCAGCCCATCCCAGGACACAGCACTCCCTACCCCAGCGCTTCCCACCTTGGCCTGCCTGATCCCACCTCTCCCAGTCTCTCTGAAGCTCCACTGCCTCTCAGCAGCCTTCCAAGGCTGCCTGGCACCCCTGGGCCTCCTGCACCCATTCCTGCCTTCCCCGCCTTTGTCGCCACCTCTACTCAGGCCATCAGCACTGGGCAGTGTTCTACAAGCTCATATGGATTAACCTACTCAATCCTCGCAGCAACACTAAGAGGTAGGTCCTGTTATGTCCTGCATTGTACGGGTGACCAAACTGGGTCCCAGAGGCTGGGTAAATAGCCAGAGGCCACTAGTCCAGTAGTGACGGAATATGGGGCAGGACCCCAGGAACCTCCTGTCTAGGAGTCCGCAAACCTCCTGTCTTCCTCACAGGGCCAAGCCAGCTCTAACTCACACAGGTGGAGTGGCTGCTGCCTCGATTGTTTGTCCTACAGGGACCTCCTCGAGAGAGTGGTCATTGTGATTCATCTTTGCATCTGCCACACCCAGAAGGGGGCCTGCTATGTTGCCGGTGCTAACAACAGTTCAATAAATGAATCAGCAATTGATGGCAAGCAACCTGCTCTCCTCATAACACAGTGCTTAGGAAGGCAGGTTTTCGAGTCAGACTTCTTGGGTTCAAATCCTACATATTAGCTATGTCACCCCAGGCCAGAGATGTCACCTCTCTAAGTTTCCTTAAATGGAAGATGTACCTACCTCATTGTGCATTTGTGAGGTTACATTGAGATAACCCATGTGAAACGATTAGCATGGCATCTTTAAAACTCAGAAGCAGTTCAATATAAATTAGTGATTAAAACTACCACTACTACTATTTTATCATCAATAAAACGGAGATGAGCATCTCAACTTCATTTGGATTTCAGTGACAATGAAAGTAAAAGAGATAAGCTGTGTGCTGCACCGGCATAAATCATAGGATTTGAACCCAAGAAGTCTGACTTGAAAACCCGCCTTCCTAAGCACTGTGTTATGAGAATAGGTTGCTTGCCATTCTGTTGTATGTCCTGCACTATGCCATGTCTAGGAAAACGGCTCTCCTGTAGAAGGAGACAATAAACAGTTTAGACTTTGGAGGCCACACAGCCTCTGTTGCAACTATTGGGACTCTGCCACTGAAGCGCTTTATTTATCAAAACAGGTGGCAGGCTGCCGTTCGCTGACTCCTGCTGTGAATAGTGTCCTATGAACAGGAACCCTGACCTGCCCCTGTTGAAGCCAGACACCCAGCCAATCATCAGGGCCAAACCTGTGCTACAGCAGCTGCGGGTGCTGTGCACACCCCAGGGGCCAGCAGCAGAGCTGAGTGTGTCTGCAGAGCAGGCCTGCAAGAGGGGCCACTCCCTTGGCAGCCATTTCCTGAGCACCTATTATGTTTTGGGCACACAGGACAGAATGAGATACCATCCTTGCAGTCGAGAGGATGGCAGCACTGTGTGGGGACAGCCATATAAACTGAACATGGCGTGGTGTTCAGATCGTCTCCTCCTATGTGATCTGGACATAAGAATAGTGCCCACAGCTTGAAAGGCAGAGAGAGGAGCACATGGAAGCCCTTGGTTGGTCACTGTGTGCTTATTATTCTGACCTGTCTCCTAGAAGGCAGACGGCGAGGGGCAATCCACTTGAGATGACTTTCAGAAGCTTAAGGGCATACGCTTTGTGCAAAGTCTGTTTAGGGTAGAACCTGTAACACACAGGCCAACGTGAGTCATGTTATATCGCAAATAAAAATCGGCCCATGAATATACATAATCCCCCAGGTAATTCTCTCAATCTCAGAACGGTAATGGAGCCACCCTCGCTCACTGAGGCATGAATATTTACCGTCCTCTGGCTTTACTGCTCTCGATCTGGCTTCAATTTTGCAAATTAAAATGAAGACTGTGTGGATAGAGAGATTACAGGAGAGCCTCTGAAGCCTGCTGTCTCCTGGTGAGGCAGCAGGCAGGGTAAGCTGGCTCCTGCCTGCTGGCTTGCTACTTCTGCCTTGAGGGTCAAGAGCCACAGAAAATGGGACAAGGGGTTGGAGTGGGGTCAAGACCTCAGAAAAACACAGTGGGGATAGGAATGGCACTTAACATGAGACACGTTCCAGGCAGGACAGGAGTGAAAATCCCCAGACTTTCTCTTTCTGATGGTTGAAAAGAATTCCCAAGTAGCCAAAAGGGCAGATACTTTAAACTGTGTTGTGCCCAGTCTGAACCTAGGTTCAGACCCTGTCTAGGACTTGAACCTGGGCAAGTAATTTCTCCTCTCTGGGCCTCTGAGTCTTCATGGTATGATGGGGTAAGAATC
Source organism: Cacajao melanocephalus (assembly GCA_963573385.1). Classification (NCBI taxonomy): domain Eukaryota; kingdom Metazoa; phylum Chordata; class Mammalia; order Primates; family Pitheciidae; genus Cacajao; species Cacajao melanocephalus. The sequence goes on from CAUYLG010040723.1 coordinate 69,976, forward strand.
GCTTTACTCCTGTGGGTGCCTGGCCTGAGTGCTCCCTCAGTGGCAGTGGACAGGCATCAACCGCTACTTGTCTACACATCTGCCATCTGTTACCTGTCGGTACACAGCGACTCCGGCAGAGGAGTAGGATACTGTCTGTGACCCCCCGAGGGAGCTGCTCGCAACCAGGGCCACCGGGGACAGCAGCCTGCAGTCTTGCTGGACTAACAGATGGCTGCAGGGAGGTCAGGAAGGGTCCTGCTATTTCTAACTGGGTCTCTGCCATTAATTAGAAGGAGAGAGAACCAAGTATCTTGTCCCTTTTGCTGTCCTGGTTGGAGAAGAGCATCAGGTGCTGGAGCAGGAATGGGTGGGACGGGGAGCCAATGGCTGCTGGCTGCTGGCCGCTGGCAGAATAGGATATCTGTTCCCACTGCACAACCTGGCTCCCTGACCAAAAGCCAGACGCAGAAAAGAGTCACTCAGTCCACCTCAGATAAAAAACCAGCTGGAACATAGTCTGGAGAAAGTTGTCCCAAAACCTTTGCAAAGGACGGCACTTGCCACTAGTTGAGCAATAACTATGTTCCGGGCATTGGCTTAGACCTTGCTAAGCCCCCCTTGCCTTGCAGCATGCCATCATGGAGGGCACTGTGCCAGCTTCATGCAGTCACACCACCAGCAAGTGCTGGGCCGAGGCGGGCAGACAGCCTGGCTCTCCCCATCGTGCCAGGTGGGCTCCTGTCCATGGAGCCTATTTTATGTCCTACACTATGCCATGTCTAGGGAAATAGGGGAACAGGCATAACTCCACCTGCCTCTGCCTGGAGTGCACAGTCACCTAACAGCCAGCTCCCATGACTCACACAGCATGAGCTGCCCTGGTGCGGCAAGGAGGGTGGGGGAGCCCTGAGGAAGGAACCATGGTTACCACTTGGCAGGGAACTGGGAGGAAACCTCAGAGAGGAGGGGCCATCTGTGCCGAGCCTGTAGATGGACAAGGCAGCTCAAGCAGAAGGCTGAAGGGGGCAAAGGCCCTGAGGCCTGCAGAGGTCCCAACTGGTCAGCAGCTGGTGAGCATAGGGTGCACAAGCTCAAATGGCTGCAGCTCAGGCAGGAGCCAGCCAGTGCAAGGCCTGAAGGTCAGCCCAAGGAGCTGGAACTCTCCTCTGAATACCGTAAGATGCCACAGAGGGGTGGGGAGTGATGAATTGAAAAGGTCAGAATGGCTCCAGTGGTACCCCGGGTGGAGAGAGAACTGATGGGGAAAAAGACTCCGGGCACAGGGCAAATCGGAGCAAACGGCAATGGCAGGAAGAGGACGCCAGCCCCAGAGAGGTTGTTGTGCTGATCCCTAAGCATGTCCACAGTGCCTGCGGTGCGCCTGGCATGCGGCAGCACCAAGCACATGCTGAGGGAAGGGAAGGCCAGAGTGAGTGTCTGAGCTCCAGCAGCAGGGCAGAGAATAGGCCAGGCTGACAAGTCTGGGGAAGCACTGCCTGTGAGCACGCCGTGTGTATGAAGAAAGAAAATGCATGGCAGTAGATAGTCACAGCCCAGCCTGACAGCAGACAGCCACAGACCTCCTGGGAGTGCTGGCTCTCGTCCCCCAGCCAGCGGCATGCACGGCTTCTGCGGGGTCCTTGCTGCCCTATCGAGGCCTGGTACCAAAGAGTTACTGGCTCTGCTCAGAACACTCTAAGCCCCAGCCTGCCAGAATGCCTTCTATTTTTCTTTCTGCTTTCTTTAAGACCCCAGATGTGCTCTTGCACATCAAAAGAGAGCAACTTATAAAGTTAAACTAAATCAAGGGCTTTTGTTCTGAGGCATCGTGGCTGAACTAATTATTCCTGTATGTTGTTTAATGAAATAGTGGTGCCATATATTAAACCAGTTAACAGGATGAGCACATGAGTTACAAGGAAGGTCGGGGCTGGGATTATAAATTTAACTTTTTCTTAAGAAGAGATGAAACAAACCACTCAACTCCCTGCTGTCGTATGTCATGGGAGGGGAAAATGATGGCACTGAGCAGCACAGAGGGAGGGCTGTGCCCCGGTTCACGGTGCTGGCGGCACCAGCTGGGCGGTAGCCCCAGCCTGCTGGCTCCCCACCCCAGGTCCTCTGTGCCAAGCTCCATGCAGGCTCAGGGCTTGCTCCTCATCCCCCGTGTGCCCTTGTTCCCCAGACCTTCAGCCCACGTGACAGTCCTCCGGAAATTCAGAAACAGCCTTAAACCATGTCACACATGCTGAGATGCTGTGCAGTACACTTTCCCATAGCCAGAAACACTGGAATCATCTGCCTGTCAATCATGAGAGGCTGGGGCAAGAGTGCGGGAGCGCCCTTCTGTGGACCAGGATGCAGTGAGTGAAGAGAGGGGGAGAGTGGTAGGCATCGGTATGAGATGGTTCCAGTACACGCTAAGTGAAAACACTGACATAACAAACAGTGCCAATGAGAGAAGCCTGTTGTGCTGTTTTCTTCCTAAGTATGTATATTAGGGTGTGGATGTGGTACATTTGCGTACCTTAAAAAAGGCTAAAAGGACACAGAGCATGCTCTTAACACTGGCTTTCTCTGGGAAGTAGAATTTTAGGAAACTTTCACTTTATCTGATAGTGAATTAATTGTTCACAACAAGCATATATTTCTATTATAACTGAATAAAGCAATAAATAAATATCACACTTTTTGAAAAATAAGTCCACAAACAAGCAGCAATATCTCTGCACCACAGACTAGAATTAGGAGGGTGATCAAAAAGGACTTGGTCTTTTCTGGCAATCCATGAAGTATCACAATAAAAATATATTTCATGTACTACCTATATAATAATTAAGAAAACATTTAATATTATGCAACTAATAAAATGGCAACAAGCTCAGAGCTTTCAAAGATATGAGGACATATGAAGAAGTGGTACCAAAATGCATCCGAAACAGTGACATTATGTTTAGTAACAAACATAGTGATCTCCACTATACAAATATATAACATATAGTATAGGAAGGTGAAATTAAAGGAAATTCATATAAAAGTTATCTGTAGAATTATGGTCAATTTCCTTCCTTATAAACACTGCCAAGGTGACATCACTGGCCCTGACAAGTATGCAGGTTTCAAGCAATGGGGCCTCACCCTCCATACCACTGACACTGTGCAGGGACTGCAGGCCCAAGGATGACTTCTGACAACTAACTGGCTACAACACAAGGTACCAAGGGCAGACTCCCTTCTTCCCTCCCTCCTGAGCCTCCCCGGGAGCTCAGGCCCTGGCTTCTGGCATAGGCCACAGCAGCCTCAGCATGGCCCTCGGGCACTGGCCCTGCTCCATATACCTTACTGGCCGTGTGGCCCTGAGCAAGGGCCTTACTCTCTCTGAGCCCTCATTTCCTGAGTGTAAAGGCATAGAGAGTCCTACTGGCCATGATTACAAGTAAACTCACCACAGTCATCAATTTGAAGATCCTGGCCTACAGAGAGGGCTCAGCGGTCATTTTATTTTTCTGCTGATAATAATAGTGATATCTGACATGCATGGTGCACATACCACATATGTCACCCTGGGCCTAAGTGCTTTACACGCATTAGCCCATTAATCTCCACTACCAATGAGGCAGGTACTCTTACTATCCCCATTTTATTGCTAAGAAAAGTAAGTCCCAGCAGACATAAGCATACCTTAAGTCACATAACTAGGAAGTAGAAGCATTGCGAAGTCTGGTTTCACAACCCATCCATAATAAACCACACTATATTGCCTCTTTGATGTAAGTGTGGGCTCCCGTGTGTGTGTTAGGGAGAGACATCAGCCTCCCAAAGGCACACTAGGAAGCAGTCCTGAAGGATAGGTGATGTGGGTGTTGACGGCTCCAGGTGACCCTCACCCCTGCCTTCTCAGCCAAAAGGTTTGCCCCAGGACTAAACTCCAGAGCTACAAATTTTTGCATAGTACTGCTCAGCTCTTCCAAATCCCACTAGAGCAGTGATTCTCAACCTGGAGTGATTCTCCCACCTCCGGGAAACGTGGCAATCAATGTCTGGACCTGGATACATTTTTGGTGGTCACATAGTGGGTGGGGGCATTACTGACATCTACTGGGTACAGCCAGGAATGTCTCTAAACATCCTATAATGCCCAGGAAAGTCTTCACAGCAAAAAATTATCAGGTCAAAAATGTCAACAGGCTGGGCACAGTGGTCAATGCCTATAATACCAGCACTTTGGCAGGCACAGGTGGGAGGATCACTTGAGTCCAGAAGTTCAAGACCAGCCTGGCCAACACGGCAAAACCCTGTCTCTACAAAAATGACAAAAATTAGCTGGGTTTGGTGGTGCACACCTGTATTCTAGCTACTCAGGAGGCTAAGACACAAGAATAGCTTGAACTTAGGAGGTGGAAGTTGTAGTGAGCAGAGATGGCACCACGGCACTCCAGCCTGGGTGATGGAGTGAGACTCTGTCTCAAAAAAATAAATAAAATAAAATAAAATGTCAACAGTGTTGAGCTTCAAAACCCTGCACCAGAGGGAAAAAAGAAAGAGTTCCTTGTTTGCTAAACATTTTCTGAATAACTCCCTAAAAACCGCTCTCAAGGACATTGAGCCATTGAAACCTCAAAGCAGGCAGGATACACACAGCTGTTCTTACCAGCACTTGGTTAATATGCTCACCAAACAACTACTCTACGCCTCAATGGGAGGGAGAGAGATAACAGTGTGTCCTTGTGGTGGACTCCTCAGCAGAGGCTAAACAGACATCCACATGTACAGATGTGGAACCACCTTTCATCTAGAGTGGAGGAGATAAAAACAAGGGGTAGTACACTAGGTAGGGGACGGTGTAAAAAAGAGGGGGAGACATGCAAGCTCCCACTTGCAGAGGTGTCACCAGAATGACAGCAGCAATGGCTGTCTAGGAGGGAGGGACCAGGGACCCAGGACAGGGGTGTCAGGGAGACATGACTCTAATCACTGCATACACTTCGGCATCTGTTACATTTTGAACTAACTGCCAGTATTACCTTTTCAAAGTAAACTGACGAAAACTGTGCTACATTCATATATGTCCAAGTGAGCGGCCTTCTTATACAGCATTTCATGAGAGCCTGGGAACCATTCTCTGCTGTGCTTATGAGGATGCCCAGGTCACAAGTGCTCTGTTAAAAATGGAGACGCTAAGAGCCTGACTTGCCAAAGTCCTGTTACCAGGCAGCGGTGAAGTCAGGTTCCCAAAGTGGACCTCCTCATGCCTGAGTCCTGGGTGTGGCGTCCATGGACTCTGGGAGTGGGAGACCTCCCTGCCAGACCTGGATGGCTGACCAATTAGCTTAGATGGTGACTGTGACGCCTAGGCTCTGAAGATGCAGCCTGGTCACTAACCAAATGCAATATGCTACCCGTGGCTCCCACATGGGATGGCAAGACAAGAAGCACAAAGCTGTTTTCTACAACATCGCCCAGAAACATGAGTGTAAGCCTGTTGCCAGGAGGATAAACCCTTCCTTGCATCTCCATTTTTCCCTGTCCTTGGCTTTCACAAATGGTTACCCAGACAACTGCCCTTTTCCTGGACTCCCGCAATTGGGTGTTATCAGGAGACATCAATCTCACTTTCAGGAAGAGGCACGCTATCAACTGGCCAGGATGGCCAAAATGCAGCCTTTCCCAAGAGCTGGCAGAAATAGGAAAAACCAGTTACTACCCAGATTCTACAACATCCCAGGTGCTTCCCATGGTCAGCCTCATCATAATGCTGTGGCAAGAAAATAACTTACAGACAAGCGGGCTGAGACCTATGGGGGCGTTCACACAGCTGAGAAATGGTAACCCTGGATTTTAACCAAAGGCTGTATGAGTCCAAAGTTAATCCTCACCCCCAAACCAGACCACCTTCCCAGAGAACTATCTCTTTGCAGAGGTTTAGAATTTTCTACATAGGTAGTGCAGAAAAACTATCTTCTGGGTATTCTTTTACTAAAAGATACAGCTAAATGGTTAAGAGAAAAGAAAAGGGAAGAGAAAAGAAAAATTGCAGAGGGCCTTCTGCCTCCTCCCCACAGCCTGGTCCAGGTCCCTTTGCCAATCCAGCTAGAGGAAGCCACACCTGCTATAGCCCTGCCTGTCACCTGTACCTCGACAAGCAGGTCAGGACACAGGGCCTGCCACAAGGATGGTGGCCCACCCATCTCTCAACTGATTCTCATTAGCTGGAACATTCCGCTTTTCAACAACCACGGATGCCTCTGTCCTTCCTTGGAGGGTGAAGGCGGAGCCTCTTCTGAACACTGGTATTCTGAACAGTGGTGGGTGCTCACACCAAACAAAGGCTCCCCTATTCCAGCGCAGTCTGGTGACACAAAGGCGGTGGGATCCCACTACTTCATCCTCTGTACATGGAAGTAGCCAGCAGTTGGACAGGGCCAAGACTCCAGAAGAGAGAGCTGGCTTAGGTCCCGGTGCTTGGGGCAGCAGGGGGGACCCTGCCTATCTGAAGTCCCAGCATTGCCTACTTCTGTGTAACTCAGGAGCTCTGGTTCTCTCACCTCAGAGAGAGATTATAATAGCTCCTACTTCACAGAGTTGTCTAGGGTTAAATCAGAAGAAAAGGCATGTAAAATGCTTGGCTTTGTATCTGCCATGCAGTAGGGTCTTTCCCTTTTTCAAATTCTGTCTCAGAATCTTTTCAACACAGAACTCTTGATGGCCATAGCCAATCTATCAGAGGTGGAAATGGGATGAAACTTTTCTGCATTCCTCATGTGAATTCAAGGACAAATCAACATTCACGAGCACTGACTGTGAACCAGGCATGGTTCTAGGTGCTGCGGATTATAACTCAGAGAGGCTGGGAGTCTTCTCTTAAGCCCCACAGAGTCAAGTGGGAGAGAGGTTACTGGGCTATGATAAGGAGCAGAGCCCAACTCCATCCTGAGGACAGATGCAGCTCCCAGGAAGAACAGGACATGACAGCTGTATTTTGAGACTTCTAAAAGCATTTCAAACGGACAGGGTTGGAAAGGGTGTCCCTTGCAAAACAAGCAACACTCCTGAGTGCCCACTCCAAGCATACAAATAATCAATGTATGCTCAGAAGTACTCTAAAAAGAGATGGAGGTATAGAAAGGTGAAGTCCCTGGCCCAAGGTCACAAAAGAAGGAGTGCTACAGAAGCCTGAAGGTACAAGGCAACTGCTGGACAGGAAACGAAAGCAGCTCCATGGGCCTGGAGCTTCCCATGCATGGCTGCAGAGGAAGACAGGCTGCCAGCCATACACTTGAGGTTTGGGGCTGTGTCCTGAAGGTCACAGGACCATGCAGGCTTTTAGTGGGATGTAGAGGGCTAGCACCATTAGCTGGCACTCAGAACACAACTGTAGAGCTAAAATCCTTCCCTCCTTTCCTACAGGAATCTGGTTTTCAAACCTTTAACATGTCCATGCTTCTTCTGATCTTCTGACCACCTTTCAAATTCTCTACTCTGTAGTAAAATGGCAGACCCAGAATGGGGCTCAGGGTTACCGAAGAGAAGATTATAGAGAAGATTCTGAATGAATGCTGTGAAAGGAGAATTAGTTACACTTCCCATGGGTCCACAGTTGAAAACTGCAGAAAGGTCAAATTTCTGTAAAAATAACTACGTTTTTCAATGAATGAGGAGACCATGCAATTAGAGGGAATCTCATGGCTAGTCCTTTTCTAAAACACACTGGTCTAAATCTGAATTTTAATTTAAAAAATTTGGGGGTTGGGGGGATAGCACTGGGAGAAGTGCCTAGTATGGATGGCGGGGGGATGGATGCAGCAGACCACCATGGCATGTGTGTACCTATGTAATAATCCTGCGCAATCTGTCCATGTACCCCAGAACTTGAAATATAATAAAAAAAAAGAAAAAGAAAAAAAATTTTCTTAAAGGAATATCACCTGCATTATTTTTTCTTATTTTTCCAGTTCATTCATGTTGTTGTATAGTTTGTTTCCTCACCTACACTCCTTTTAAATAAAACCAAACTTTTAAGTAAAACAAAACAGTTTTATCAAGTGGGCCTTTCCCCACACAGAATGTTGCATCAACAGAAGGCCTCCCCAGCCACTGCCACTGTAATAGTCACCTGTAGCTGGTACTGCTGAGACCAGCTGAGGGGTAGAGGCCTCCAGACGTGCTCACCAGGTGGGCAGGGTAGGGTAGCAGAGCACAGGGGCCTGACCTCTGGAGCCTAGGCTCTATTGAGGGTTTCTAAACTGAGGTGGCAACGCAGTGCATTAAGACCAATGGTTTTTCAGTGAAAAGGAAGAGAAAAAATTGGAGTAGAATGCAATGCAATGGAAGTCAGGAGGTAAATATATTGTTTTGTAAAGCCTTTCACTTTCTCCATCTGCATGTGCATTGGATCATGATATAAAATTTATCTGTACAGTGGCTTATGAGGAAAAGGTTGGAAAACACTGTTCTGTTGTGACTCTCTCTGTGGGCCTCCTGTAAGTGTGGGGGGCTGGGGGATAAGGGCAAGCCCACTGGCATGAGGTTGCTAAGAGGCAATCTCTTGGCTGTGACCTTGTACAATTTTAGAAACTCTCAAGAAGCCAAACTAAAAGAGTGAGTAGAAGCCACAACTCCCAGGAGTCAAGACTACAGGGCATCAGCAGTCTGCCAGTGGTCTCCAGGGAAGGCCTAGCCTCTGCAGGCACAGGTGGAGGTGTCAGAGTTGAAAGATGCAGGAGATGATCGTATGTAGCTCCTTGCTTCCACAGGGAAGGGAGAGAAAAAGGAAATCCTGCGACTTTCTCCCTAGCCTTAATTAAATACACAACTATAGTGTGTTCTAATTTCCTAACCTTGCCAAAAGGCTCATCACTAAGCCACAGGAATATTCTCTGCAGTGCCTCTGATGGTCTAAAAATGCTGTGGCCAAAGGGCATCCAGATGCTAATGGTGACATCTGCTTTTCTCCCTGAAAAGCGCAGATACCGCACCTGCCTTTGGTTCTGTTATGACTTCATTAAGCTGCACAAGGTGTATGTGATTGGAAAAGCAACAGTTCCTTTGTTTTGCTTTTTGATTTCCTTCTCCAAATGTGTCTATTTTAAATGGGTCAATGGATGTTAAAGCTAGGAAAAGCTGACATTTGAACAAGATCCTGGAATGTTGGCATCCAGCACCTCAGCAGGCCAAGCCAGGCTAGGTCAGAAGAGCAGGGAACTCTGAGGCCCCAGAGTGTGTGCCAAGCATCAGTGTCTCCAGGCCCTCCCTGTGAAGCACCTTTGCCCTTCACAGGTGGAGAAGGGTTTCCAGAAACTCCGCACCTGAAGGAGGAGAGGTTTCTCTGGCTGGGCACAAAACTCCCAAGTGATTCTGACTAACACCTCACTCCCTAGGCATTAACCTTCCTCAGCTTGCTTCCACTCTCTGCCAGCATCCTCTAATCTGAATCTTCACAGCTAAAGTCACCACGACTTATGGCCAGAACTGATGGTCTTTTACTTACTAGTGTTATGATCCTGAGCAAGTTTCTCCTTTGAACCTCAGTTTCCCAATCTGAAAATGGAGGCTTAGGTCCTACTGATTGGGTACATTGGCTACGTACATGGCCCCAGTAAGCATTCAGCAGATAGCAGGGCCCTTTTTTCTCTCTCTAGCCTCTGTGCATTGACTCCTCTCCTCCAGAAAGGTCATTATCCTTGATTTTCCTGCTCTAGGCTTCCTCCTTTCCCACTTTTTCCTCTAACTCCAAACTCCAGCTGCCCTCTCTCAGCTATTGCCTCCCCTCTGCCTCTCTTTGCACCTGCTCAGTCTCCACCAGGTGCTGAGAGCTGTTGGGGCAGAGTCTCTGTCAGCTCTTCCTCTCCACTTCCACAGCCACCCACTGGAATTCAGGTCCTCTCCAAGCCATGTGCCAGGACTACACCTGCAGTTTGTGACAAGCTGCTCCATCACCCTCTCATCAACGAATAAACCTTCACTTTCACACTCTCACTCACAGGCAAAGGCAGTCTTTCCGAATGAGATCATGTGTATAAGCATCTAGTTGACTATCTGGCAGCCAGTAGGTTCTCAACCAATATTATCATTTTCAGCTCAAAAATAACAAAACAAAACAAACACATCTCACTGACTCTCTTTAGCAGCCTGCAAGACAGGGATCAGTAGCTCCATTTCACAGATGAGGAAACTAAAGCTCCAGCTCTCTGCACCTGCAGACAGCAGGGGCCATGTCTTGAGCTCTCCCATCCATGGTTCCAGGACACAGGAACCATTTCCAAACCAGATTCCAAGGAGCCTTGTGTTCGCAGGGAGTCCTGGGGCTCCCACAGGTATGAGGAGGGGCAGGAACAGAAGGGCCCAAGTTACCCATTTGCATTTCAGCCAGACTGGCTCCCTTTCTATAGATTGTATTTGTGGGGCTTCTACATAAAATTTCATTTGATATTCGAGTTCTTTTGTTAAAAATGTTTAAAAGCCATTGGCATGAGGGGTAAAGCTTAGGTTTTGTGGGGGCTGGCTTACTGGCTCTGACATTCAATACCTGTGCAATTAAATGGCATTTGGTTTCAGTTTTTCCATCCGCAAAGAGGGGATAAGAGTCCCAGCTCTGGAAGATTCCTGTGAGGATTAGAAATTAGTACTTGGAGAGTCTAGCTCAGCACGTGGCACACAGTAGGTACTCAAGGAAAGCTAAGTCTTCTCCCAATTCCCCCTCTCCCAACACACCCAATCCAACCAGGCACACACACTAAGCTGGCACACAGAAGGACTGAGGTCAGAGCCCTGGCCCCTGTCAGGATGACTTGGCTCTTCCAGTCTGAGTGGGCAGGAACCTGGGCCACTGGGCACCATATAACTAAAGCAGAGTTGTGACCAAGCTTGGCCTCCAGCCTCTTCTCCTGAGGCCAGCTCCCGGGTTTGAACAGCAGAGACCTGAGCTCACTGCTGAGAGCACCACTTTTCCAAGTATACTTATCTGTGGGTGCAGAGCACATGTGCAAGTTGCCATGAGTTCCAACTACTTAACCTTTCACCCTTAGCCACACAGTTCAACTGGCAAGATGGGCACTGTTTTGCCTGGGGGACCCCAAGGAACCATGCACTGCCTGGCCCCACAGTGCATTAGCCTCACAGAGCTGCAACAAGCATGTGCTCTTGCCTACCCCAAAGCCCAGGAGAGGTCTACAGGGAGAGAGCACAACCAAAACCATCTTCATCATCCTTGAAAATGGCATAAGGTCAGGGCCAACTCCATAGTCAGCATCATCACCACTTTACAGAGAAGACCCTAAGAGACTTAGTGATGGCCCCACTCACTGAAAAGTTGAAAGTGTTGTGGCTGGACTGATACCCTGCCCAATATGTGCACAGGCTAAGCACTATTTTTCTTAATGCCCAGTGCCAGATGCTGTAGGACTCACTCTAATTGACCTTCCTGTCTGTTCTTGTTGCGAATAAAGCAGCTCAGTCAGTACCTTGCCCAGTTCATCCAGCCAATATCCACTGAACCTCTACTGGAACCACAGGCCTGGAGGAATAGGCTATGCCTCAAGACATTTTATAAAGGTTTATCAGGCACCCTGTGGGAGTCAGGCCTTAACTTCCAGGACGTTCTCATGTTAGCTGCCCCCCGCCCCCCGAGTCCCTCCTCCTCACTGATACCTAGACATAATCACCACAGGGAAAGGGTACAAGAAAAGCCCCTGCTAATTCCCACCCCCACCAATAAACCAAGCCCTTTCTTCCACATTTAACACTGGGGTCTGGGCCCCAGGAAACATGGACTCTGAACTGGGTGTCATTTTTCTCTAAGTCTTTGGCTCCATCTGCTGTCTCTGACTGTCACATGGAGCTGAGGCTAGAAATAGTGCTCAGAGGGTGCCTGCGAGCCTTGGGAAAAGCTTGGAGAAGGCAGGGGCAAGCAAGGCCCCATGTGTGGCCAGGCCACACAACCAGCAGCAGAACTGCTCTCATTCTAGGAAGGTGGGGCAGGTAGGAGGTGCTGGCGAGAAGACTGCTAGCCTGACCCTTGAGGCCCCTGCAGTCTGGTTCCAATTAAGTACAAAAGTGAGCCTAGTTACTAGGTTACCCTGCTTGCCACAACTTGTCTTAAAAGCTAGGAATCACTTCATGCAGGGTGACCTAGGGTTTCACCCATGGTGCGATAGCTGCTGCATGAGCTAAGTAGAAATATTTTAGAATTCAGAAAGCCTTGGATTGTGGATGAATCACAGCTCAACCAATTAGCAATTGAGTGACCTTGGAAAAGTCACCTTCCTAAGTCAGTTTTCTCATCTGACAAAAAAAAAAAAAAAAAAAAAGAAGTATCTTGAAAGAATAGTTTTATGAGACAATGTATGTAAAGTGAGAACCACAAATCTTGTCTTATCCAAAAGGTATTTTCAACTACCCATTTTACAGATGGGAAAACTGAGGTTCAAAGAGTTTTCCTTTTAGGACTTTAAAAAATGATTTTGATTTAAAAAAGCTACTATGTATTGTAAACAAGAATCACATCTAAAAATGACTCAGAACAGTGAAAAATAAAAAAAAAGATTACTACATTAACAAATAGAAAACTGGATTGCCAAATTTAAATCTAACAAGCCTGAATTCTAGGCAGAGGAGGTTAAATGAGTCAAAGGGGCTGCTAATGGTTAATGAAGGGCTTAATTTACAATGAGGATATGAATAGTAAATATTTATGTATCAAAAGGCAGAGCAACAAAATATGCAAAGCACAAATCATAGGCAATGTAAAAACAAACAATTTATAAAATAAGTGATTAGTCTGAACTAAGATCTACATTATAAGGTGAGGGGTTTATCTCAAACTTTTTATCCTTATAACAGAAAAACTCTTCTTTTAAGAGCCGTTGGAACATTTACAAAATCATATATTAGGCCACAAGGAAAACTCAATAAACTCCAAACAGCTGACATGACACAGACCATATTCTCCCCTTACAGTGCAATAAAAACTTTAAATGCATGACAAAACAAAGGGGGAAAATATGAAACAACTTGGAAATGAAGAAGATTTTCTCATTAAATAACTTTTGAGTCCTTCTTAAGTTAAAGAAGTCCTTCTTGAGTTAAAGAAGGACTCAAAAGAGAAGTTGCAGGATATCTAGAAAGTAATATATAGTGGAATGCAACTAAAATGGTGCTCAAAGGACAATCACAACCTGAAACACCTAAATAGCTATTATACGATCAGTGTATTTAGCCCTTAAGTCAAAAAGCTAGCAAAAAGACAAATTACCCAATGAAAGAATTACGTAGCAAAGATAAAAGCACAAATTATTCTATTAGAAAATATAGAATAACAGAATTGATTGATAAATGCAATTACAAGTTCTTAAAAACCAGTAAAGCCCAAATACACAGAAATTTTTAAAAAGGAAATTACTACATATAAAAAAATTTACTTTGCAAAACCTGATGCAAATTTGAAGATATGACTTAATAGATAATTTTCTAGGCAAATGTTATACCAAAATTATTACTGGCAAAGACCAAAATAAAAAAGGCTAATAATACAAAGGAAAAAAGTTTAAGTGCTACCCTCAAAAAGTTAAAGTTCAACCCCTGAAAAGTATCCAATTCAGACGGTTTGAGAGACAAATTTCTTCAATCTTCTAAGGAATAGATAACTATTTTAACTGTTTAAAAAGAATAAAGGAGAAAACCTTCCAAATCCTTTCTGTGAGGCTAGCATACTAATACCAAGATTTGACATGGCAAAAATTGACAACCAGACATTTCAATTATGATATAAATATTACTGAAAGAATATAAATATTATTGAAAGAATAGAATACAACTAAGTAGGATACCTTCCAGAATGCAATACAAGAAACCATGTTAATATAAACACAGCATAGTTACAGGTCAAAAGACAAAAACCATAAATCACTCTAAAATATGCCATAAAGGTTTTTGACAAAATTAAAAATAATTATTGATTTTTAAAAAATAAAAATAAATGCATATTTCATTATGATGAGAGAGAAGACAAATGAGATAGAAAAGCCAACACCTTACCTAATGATAAAATATTCTCCACACTCTCATTAAAATTACAAACAATAGGTCGGCATGGTGGCTCACCCCTGCAATCCCAGCACTTTTGGAGGCCAAGCCAGGTGGGTCACTTGAGCTCAGAAGTTCGAGACCAGCCTGGGAAACATGGCAAAACCTTGTTTCTACAAAAAATACAAAAATTAGCCAGATGTGGTGGTACATGCCTGCAGCCTCAGCTACTTGGGAAGCTGAGATGGCAGGATTACCTGAGGCTGGGAGGTCAAGACTTGGTGAGCCCTGATCACACAGTTGCACTCCAATCTCGGAGACAGAGTGAGACCCTGTCTTGGGGAAAAAAAAATTTACAAACAACAAAAAGATGCCTGCCAGTCAACATTGTTCTGGAACTACTAAGCAGTGTAATAAGACAAGCGAATAAAATTGAAGGTCTAAACATTTAAAAGGAAGAATGGAAATTGTCACTGTTTGCCAATGATACAATTATATACCTTGAAAACTCAAGAGAATCAATGGAAAAGACAATAAAAACAATATTGAAGTCTGTTTTGGAAAGGTGGTGGGTTACAGGATTACATTTTAAAATCAGCAGCTATTCTAAACAAAGAACATTTTAAAATTATAATGAAAATAAAATTCCCATTAATAATAACAACCAAAATGCCTAGATATAAACTTAAGAAATGTGCAGGATCTATTTGAAAAAAAAAACTCAGAAACTCTAAGTAAGTGGAAAGAAATTCAATGCTCTCAGGAAAATTAGATATTATAACGATGTAAACTCTCTTTGTATTACATCTATATTCAACTCAATTCCAATTACAATAACAAAAAATTATTTTTGGCAATTAATAGTAATATTAAAGTTCATCTGAAAAATAAACACGCACCAGTAGCTACAAAGACACTAAAAAAAAAACAAAAGGAGAAATGGGGAGGGTTGAGAGGCAGGGGCTAACCTTTACAGAAAAAACATGCCTATTATGAAACCACAATAATCAAAAAGAAAAGAAACATTGGCATGGGAGAAAAAATGTGAAGAGATCAATAAGACAACAATTAAAAAAAAAGCTCAGAGATGGATTTAAATAGTTCTTAACAAAGGTAGCATCTTAAATTGGGAGTAAAAGAAGTATTACCAACAAATGGTGCTGGTGCTATTGGTTAACGTGGGAAAATAAAGTTAGATACCGTCCTTTCTCCTTGTGTCAAAATAAAGGTATACTACATGCAAAAGAATGAAAGAATGAAAAAAAATTCAGAAGAAGGTATGGGTGAATTTATAATCTTGGAGGTCATTTTAAGTAGGACAGAAAACCACAGAGGTCATAAAAGAATGACAAATTAGACTCTGTAAATATGTAAAACTTCTAAATGGATAAGAAAAAAGTCAAAGATTTAATGAAAGAAGGCACAGTAGTTATTTACCACACAACTGACATAGAGCTAATCCCTCACTCACAGAATTTGTATTAATTAATGAGAAAGAAACAGCCCAGTATAAAAATGGGCAAAGACTATAAACAGGTAATTTATAGACAATGAAATGCAAATGGAAATAAACATATGCAACGATAACCTCATTCAAAAATTAAGTAGCAAATGGAGTAGCAAGAAAATACTACCCTGTTTCACCTACTGGGTCAGGTAAAAATGGAAATGACTGATAATACTTAATTTGGGCAGAAGTCTGGGTTCATGGGCCATCTTGCATATTGTTGGAGGAATGTAACTTGACACCACTTTTCTGGGGGGAAATTAGGCAATATATATCAACACTATAAATGCAAAGCAGTTGGGCGCAGCGGCTCATGCCTGTAATCCCAACACTTTCGTAGGCGAGAGGAATGCTTCTCTTGTCCAGGAGTTTGAGACTAGCCTGAACAGAATAGTGAGACTTCCATCTCTACAAAATAATAATAGTAGTAGTAGTAACAACAACAATAATAATAATAATGTGTAAAATATGCAAAGCAATAGACCATTTGATACAGTAATCACAATTGCCAAGGATTTACCCATGGATATACTCATACAAGTCCATCAAGCTACATACAATGGGATGTTTATGCAGCATCAACTGTAATTTTTTTTTTCAAAAGACAACAGTCCATCAATGGCACTAAATACTGGTTAAATAATATGGTACAGCCATATAACAGGGTACTTATGAAACATTGAAAAGTGAGACAGATGTAAATGTACCAAGAAATATCTGTAAGATCACAATAATAAAAAGCAAGCATTTTTTGTGAGTATAATTTTAAAAATAATTTTATACAGTTATGTACATGAGTATGTGCATAAAATTATTTCTGGGAAAATTCAGAAAAATTGTTAATAATGGTTATAAAGAATGGGTTTAGAGTAGAGGAGGAGAGGCTCTTACTCTCCATTTTGTAACTTTTGTGCTGTTAGAATTTCCTAACCATATTGATGATTTACCTCTCTAAAAAAAAATCAGTGATTATCTGATGATTTTTCCCCTTCTGTATAAAAATTAAGAAATGTTTTCAGATATTTTACTCACAAGCCAAACTTTTTTTAAAAAAATAATTGCTTTAGGATATTTATTTCTTACATTTCATGACTGGCATATAAAACCTAAGCTAGAAATCAGGGCATTAAATCAGTCTGCCTGCATGATCAACTTCTCCTACTGTCTGAAGCACCAGACAAGGGGCACTAACCCAGCTCTTCCCTTCACCCTCCTTTATTAATATGGCCAAGGGTTTTGTCCCGCTTTGAAACCAGGCACAATTACAGCAAAATGCACAATAATATTATAAGTGATAATAAAAATTAAACATTATTAAAATAGCATCTTTCTATCACAAAAGAAACAGGCATATCACTCTGTGCATTACATTCCTGCCCTCCCCCCAACCCCACACCACCGACTGCCTTTGGACCGAGATGATAAATGTCATGCCAAGAAAGTTATCATTATAACCAATCCACTAGGAAGTGGAGGAAAATGATTTAATTTTGACAACTAAATGAGCTTTGACAAATGACTTAACTAACACTCTAACCAACTTGCCCGGATAAAAATCAGCAGTTTTTCCACTTCAATGAGAAAAATTCATCTTCACTACATTACGTAACTCTGAGCAGCCCCCCAGGCCCCTTCTGCATGGCCTGACCACACCAGTCTGCGTGCCACCTTCCCAGTGGGGTCTTCCACTGAGCCTCATTTCCTGCCCCCACGGGACTTCTTTCTCCCAAGAACTGCTGCTCTACCCCTCCTCATTAAATGATTGGACATGTGTAAGTCTCTTCTGTATACCAATCTCTCTCCTCCTGGCCCATTCCCAGGCTCACCAAGGACTTCTCTCCAGCCTGTCAAGAGTAACTCCACAGCTCCAGAAGAGAAACAAAATTGCCACCAGGGAAAAGGAGAGAGGGGAAAGGTGCCTAATGAGGACACTGGACAGGTAGGGGGTGAACAGGATGGACGGAGGGAGTTCTGAATCTCTAAGAGGGGGTTTAGCAGGCCTGGAATCCAATGCCTGCCTCCCCTTGACATCCTGATGGCCGCCTGGGAACCACTTCCTGAGGGCCTGCTGGACTTCCCATGACTCGCACCAGTAAAGTCCCTGACCAGTTCACCACCTCACATTTCAGTTCCGCTGCTGACCCTGTGTCCTGCCCATGTGCAGAGCCCCAGGCCCAGGAGAGGTTCACAGCCTAGGTGGGATCAGGCTTCACAGGAGAAGTGAGATGTACATCAAGGCTTTACATATGGGTAGGAGCTCCCCAGGCAGAGGGAAGAGCTGGAACAAGCATGCACACTGGAGGAGCCAAGCATGCTTGGATGCAGATGGGAGGCCTCCCAGCTACGTTACCTTTCACCAGCACTGGCAAGTCTCCACAGCTTCCCTGTATGCTTCAACTCAGCAAAGACCCCTTTAAAGCATGGCCCCCCAGGACAGAACGTTGCACATATCACATGCTCTAGCCTGGGGCTGGAGAGTGTAAATAATCACTTGTGCTGATAGGAAGTGGTTCTCCTTCATCCATGGAGCTTGTTTGAGGGTACAGAACTTTACATTTATCCCTATTTAACTATAATGATGAAGTGTAAAAACCTGAAATCAGCTTAAACAGACAATAAGAAAAAATAATTTAGGCATATGCAGGAAACATGCAAAAAAATGCCCAAGCATAGAACAATAAGCACAGTATAGTCCTACTTGTTTAAAAACACTATGTATCTATTTATGCTTACATATGCACAGGAATTATCTGGAAGAGTAAATTTTCAAATTGTCAAACTTCTTGGAAAAAGGTACTGAAAGGTATGAAAGTTTTTAGTTTTCATATTGCACTACAATTATTTCTTCAATGCACAGTCTATACATATATATGTGTTATATTAAGCTACTAAATTAGTGGTACCAAAAACTTAGTACCAAAAATTTACTGTAGAAGCCATTGAAACAGAAATAAAAATAGAAAGCTAATATGATGGCCATTAATAATATAGTGATAGTATATTTCATTGCATTGGCTTTTTATCATCATTCCAGCATATCAAGATCTAGAATGAGATGAAAGGACAGATTCCTGCATACAGTCTTGGAGTGAAGAATGGGAGATGAAAGAAAAAAGTTAAGATGGGGGAAATCCTGGGATAAAGAGAAAGGCAGCTGGGAAGGTGGCCAGAACAGCTGTTCCAGAATCTCTAGGCCAGTTCTAGCACCCCCAGACTCAGGGAGACCACACGTTCCTTTTCCAAGTTGGGAGTCTGCTCCACCGAGGAGCTGACTACCACCAGTGAGCATCACTGGGGGAAGAAAACCCCTGTCCAGGCCCAGACCCCAAGCCAAAAAAAGCCACACGGCTTGCATGCTGGGAAAGGGGCAGAGCCACAGTCAGGACCACAATCAGGACACACAGGAACCACCCCAGGACTTGGATCACACCTCAAGAGTGCACGAGGAGCTCCTGACATTTTTGCCTTTTCTGATTTAATCCTCACAGTAATGCTATGCAAGAAGAAGGCTAAGGTTTAACAAATATGTGGTCATCTCTGGGAAACAGGCATTATTAATAGTCCTCATGTTAGAGCTGAGGGAAGTAAAGCTCATAGAGCTGAACAGGACGAAGAACACACAAGTGAGTCAGCCGTTGGCCTGGACCTGAACCCAGGTCTGGGCTCTGGGCTTCCCATGCCTTCCTCCAGGCCCTCCCTGTGTGTCAGGTGGTCATGGACATCACGATAACATTTTGTCTTCACAGAACACTCAACAAGTAGTTCCTGAGCACATGCTATGAGCCAGAAAACAGTGGTGACCGAAAATATTTGCAGGCTATCAATCTGACAAAGAATTAATAACCAGAATATATAAGGAACTCAACTCAACAGCAAAAAACCACAAATAATCCAATGAATAATGGGCAAAAGACCTGAATATATTTCTCCAAATGAAGCACACAAATGGTCATAAGGTATTTGAAAAAAAATCCTCAATATTGCTAATCATCAGGGAAATGCAAATCCAAACCACAATGAGTTACCAGCTCACCCTAGTTAAAATGGCTTTAATCAAAAAGACAAAAAGTAGTGGATACTGGTGAGGATGTGGAGAAAGGGGAATGCTAGGACATTGTTGGTGGGAATTTAGATTGATATGACCACTACGGAAAACAGTATAGAGGTTCATCAAAAAAGTAAAAATAGAAGTACTATATGATCCAGCAATCCCACTGCTGGTTATATACTCAAAAGATAGGAAATCAGTATATCTAAGAGATATCTGCACTTCCATGCTTACTGCAGCACTACTCACAATCGCCAAGATATGGAATCAACCTAAGTACCCACTAAGAGATAAATGAATAAAGAAAATGTGCTACATGTGCTCAATGGAATACTATTCAGCCACAAAAAAGAACGAAATCCTGTCATTTGCAGCATCATGGATGGAACTGGAGGCCATTATGTTAAGTGAAATTAGCCAAGTACCAGAAGACAAATACCATAGGTTCTCACTCATATGTGGGGAAGTGGGTCTTATGGAGGTAGAGAATTGATTGGTGGTTACCAAAGGCTCGTGAGCAGGGAGATGGAATAAATTGATTGGTAGTTACTAAAGGCTCATGAGCGGGGAGATGGGATAAAGAGAGGTTGGTTAATGGGTACAAACATAGAGTTAGACAGAAGGAATAAGATCTAGTGTTCTAACATATAGTAGGCTGACTATATAGTTAACAACAATGTATTGTACAGTTCAAAATAGCTAGAAGAACTGGAATGCTCCCAGTATAAAGAAAAGATAAATGTTTGAGGTGATGGATATCCCAATTACCTTAATTTTATCATTACACGTTGCATGCATGTATCAAAATATCACATGTGCCCCCAAATATGTACAACTATTATGTATCTATTTTAAAAAATGGCCAAGTGTGGTATCTTATGCCTGTAATCCCAGTACTTTGGGAGGCTGAGGCAGAAGGACTGCCTGAGTCCAAGAGTTTAAGACCAGCCTGGGCAACATATGCAGACTCCATCACTACAAAAAACTTTAAAATTAGCTGGACATGGTGGTTCATGCCTGTGGTTCCAGCTACTCAGGAGGCTGAGGTAGGAAGATAGCTGGGGAGGTTGAGGCTGATGGAGCCACTGCATTCCAGCCTGAGTGACAGAGACCCTGTCTCAGAAAAGAAAAAACAAAAACAGTGAGACAGGCCAACAGTGACCCAGATTGGCACAAGGAAGCAAGAGAAGGTGATCCAGGCATATGCCCCCATTTGTTCCAAGGGGAAAAGGTGATTTCTTGAAGCCCATGTCAGCTTATCTGGCAAAATATTGCTATAAATGGGGAGGCTTCCCACTCCCTGCCTGAGGGCACATGAGGGCTGTCCAAGAGCTTACTGACTGGCTCCAGCTCCAAGATGGCCACAATGTGTGTCCCAGAGGCATCCAGGAAGTACTTGGAGAAGTGAGCAGGATTGTCCAGGAGCTAATGGACTATTTCAGCAAAATTGAGAAAACTACCTAGTTTGAACCTAAGATTTAGGAGTGTGGTGACAGTAGCTTTACAGAGCTGGCAAAAAAGTGCCTAATTTTGTAACTTAACATGTTGATATTTTCAATTTTTCAAAAAATGTCTAATTTTTAGCATGGGAGAACCAGTAGGAACAAGGTGTGCAACCAGAGCCCAGAATCAAGGGCAAGCTGCATAAAACTCAAAGCTCTGCTACAGCCCTCCTATGAGGCTATCTGAGGCATCAGAATGAGGCAGGAAGCTCTGAGACACATGGAGTAATGCAGAACTCAGCATGACTGTGGGGGCCACAGAAGGGTGGGTTCCAGAGTTCCACAACCAGACACTGCTCTCATAGCTGGGACTGGGCTGGGCTTCCCCACACCAGCTCCTTTCCTCCTGATGGCATCTTGACCCACAGGAAGTTTCAAAGGTTCTTTAATCTCTCCTTACACAAAGGAAAACTATAGCAGTGACGTTCAGGGGCTCAATCCACAAATAAAAAGGGACACTGAGCCAATTCTCCAAAAGTTATCATCACACTTGACGGTAATCAAGAGAAGGGTAAGCATAAATCCTGGGATAGACTTCTCCTGTGTTCCTTCAGTGAGCCCTCACAAGCTGTCTTCCCTTGGAGGACCAGGAGCCTTCACTTGGTGTTCCCTGTACACATCTCCCTGACCACCCCTCCCTGTCAGGCCCAAGTTGGTACCCCTGATTCTTACATGCTGTCCATCCCTGGTGTGTGCCTATGGTCTCCCAGGAGGACAGAGGCCAGCTCTATCCTGCTAACTCATCAGTGGGTAACTACCACCTCAGATATCATGCTTTACTTACCATTAACATAAAAGATGGCAGGAAGCTTTGCCAAACCTCTGGGACTCCATGAGGTCTCTCCCTGTGTGATGCAGAGCATGAGGTGCAGCTTTGGTCTTGGCTAGCATTGGAGAGCCTACAATTCCCCCACCCCACTCCAACGTCACAACCATTTGACCGCCACTGGGGGCCTTCTGGCCAACACACACTTACAGAGTGCTGACTGCAAGCCACAACTATGCTGACTGGGACAAATCCAAACCATGTCTTTCAGGCCATCTCAGGGGCACAAAGGCCAGTGGATAATTGCAACAAGGTCACAGTGGTAGTCAGACGCCAGAGAGACAGATGGAGGGGCGTATGTGTTTAGGGTGGAGGGGCAGGAAGGTCAGTGAGGAGGTGACCTTCAAGCTGCTTCCTGAGGTGCCCACATGGATACACCCCTGTGCGGATGATGAGGAGACACAGGCCCTGCAGGTTTGTGCATGGCCATGAAGGTGAGTATACTGAGAAAACAGGGGAACTACAGTTTATCAGTGGAAGAATGAGAAAAACCGAGGCTACAGAGGAAAGCAAAAGCCAGACTCAGGATGGGCTGCAAATGCTAGAGTTGGTAGGAAGGAAAAGAGGAGACAGAAAGGCTTATGAGTGGCCAGGACAAGGCCAGAGTGGCATTGGACTATGTTAGCTGCACAGGATGGCCAGCTCAGACACTGTCCTTCCTCCTGCCTCTACTCACCCTTTCTGCCTACCAGGGGCAGAAAGCGCCATCCTGCTGGTCATATTTCAAGATCCTATGTGGGTTACATTTTCCAAGAGAGAAGCTTTTAGGGTATTCCAACATCGGTACCTCCCATTGTGAGCTCACGATGATGAAATCTCATGCTCTGCCAGGGACCTACCCTGCCAGAGGCAGCCAGATTAGCTCAGTTCCTACTACCAGTGCCTGCATAATCTCTCCCTCTCTATCCTTCTATCTCTTCTGGGTTGAGCAGGTAATTTCTGGACCATGGCAGCACATGCTTTCTCAGGGGAAAGGTTAAGCCTGCCCTATAGGTCACAAGAATTTCCTGGGTTCCCACCACCCCATTGAGACCCTCACATAAATGAGGAAAGCAGGGTCCAGGCCAGGCTGGGATGTCTGCCTGCCCAGCTGACTGCTAGGTCACCTGCTTGGGACTCTGGCAGGAAGCAGGCATGGAACCACGTGACTTCTCCCTAGCTTCGGTCCTTAAAAGGAGCCTCAACTGTTGGGAGGCCCTGGAATTGTTTATTTTGTAAACAAACCAATGGCAGTAAATTATGTTGAACTTTTAATAAGATACACATCATACTAGGTCTGTATATTTGCCAGCAGAAAAAAAAAAAAAAGGTAGGAGGAAGTAGAGAGAGAGAAATGCCTCAAAGTAAAGATCACAAAAGGGGTTTCCTGTTATGAGATACGGATGCATTTCCTTGACCAAAAACAGACTGATCAAAATGCCAAATCAAAAATTATGAAAACTACAAACAGGTGACAGATTTGAACTTGCTTCCTTTGCTTCCCAGGCCCCAGAAGGCAGCCAGGGGTCCATCACTGCTCCTATAATTGGCTCTCACCAAAGGCAGGGCTGAGGGGACATCACACTGCTGCCAGTGTTGAGTAGAAAGCATTTTGGGGGTGCCTGGAATCAGTTGCAGCTTTTTGTACTGCCCCCCTTTTGTTTCACCTGAGTCTGGATGACCAAATGAAATAACTCCCCCAGCTGAGCACATTCCAATGACAGACAAACAACACACATGGTGCAGCCAGCAAAATGTCCCATGCTGGTCTGTGGCTGGCACAGACATAGCTCTTCTCCCAGGCATCATGGAGACAGCCCTCCCTGACAGGCACAGCAGAGGCCTGGAGGTACATGCAAGAGGTGGATTCTTTATCAAAATGGTAGCAACACACATTTGAGGGACTGTGTGTTTCTGGTTTTGTTTCATGACAATTACAATTCAAACAAAAATGTCAAATATCAGAACAGTCTGCCATTCCAACTCTCTGAAATGGCATCTTCCAATCTTTGCATATGCTGTTCCCTCTAATAGGAATACCCTCCCCTCACCTTTTCCATTTAGTAAACATGTTTCTTTCTTCTCAGAGCCCTTCATGTCTCCAAGAAAGCCAACCAGTCCCTCCCTTGGGGGTCCCTCTCTATCTCAAGTGCCCCCAATGTACAGGTGCTCTACTTCCTTGGCTCTGTCTGTCCCAAAAGATCATGAGCTCTGATGGTGGAGCCAGTGTCTGACTTAGGTCTGGGTCCCTGCTGCTCAGTCCACAGGGGGCACTTGGCACAACTTCTGAAACTCTCCTTCACCTGTTGTGCCTAGTAGAGAATTTATGTGTCATTTCTAGAGGCCCAATAGTTGACATTTTAAAAACACTCAGCTATGATAGAGCTTAATTCACTTTTCCCCTCTAAATTCCCCTTCCCAGAACAAACTTTCAGGAAGAGGCAGGTCTTCCTGTTTGTACTTTAACTGTTAGCCCCCAACAGGGTCAGCAAACTCTGTTTGTGGCAATCTTCAGGGGTAGGAAGGATAAAAGGTCCTCCTTCCTAACCCTAGGGGACTCCATGGGAAGGAGGGATATCTCAGCCTCACTAGATATCTGGCCTAAGTCACCCCAGTGAGAACCCCTAATGGCTTCCACCCATAGTACCCCTGTAAGAGCACCAGCATGCCAGTCTACAGAAGTGATGGCTCTGGGCTGGCCATCTCCTCTGGATCTCTGAGGGGCCAAGGGCACAGCCTTAGGTAGGGAGCAGCCTTCTCACCAAGAGTAGAACAAACACCTCTGACTACAGTCCAAAGGGGGAGAAGCAGCCACCTTTGTGTGTAAGCTTCCCTAACTTCTTTGAGTATGGCTACCACTAAAAATATTTACCATTTACAGAGCAAAGAACTGTGAAAGGCATTTTGTAAAATTTCATTTAATTCTCCCAACAACTCCACAGGGAAGATATTCCCATTACCATTTTAGAAAAATTAACTAAGGCTCAGAAAGGTGAAGTCATTTGCACAAGGTCAAAAGCCAGAAAGTGACAGAGAGCATTCTAAGGCAGCACTTTCTGATTCTGCAGCTCGGGTTATTAATGTGATCCTATAAAGGAAGTTTTTAAAGGCATTGGCAAATACCAATACCTACTAGGAGAGGCAGACAGCAAATTAGCAAAAGAGGGAGAAGATGTCCTTATAGAAGCTTCTCTACTCTGAACGGATTCTCTATGCATCCACAACTGCCTTCGCCTAGGCCAACATCTGCTATCATTTGCCTATACATACATTTTCAGAGTCATCCTATAGGTTTGTATTTTTGCCCAAATCCATAGGCTAGACCATAAAATAATTATCAACAAACTTCAGAGAACAGAACATAAAATGTGTATTCTCTGACCACAGTGGAATGAGAGTATAAATCAATAAGTTAACTGGAAAATCCTCAAATGTTTGCAAAGTAAGAAGAACATTTATAAATAACCCATGGGTCAAAAGAGAAACTCTATAATAAAGTTTTTGAAATAGTTTTAACCAAATGATTTTAAAAAATGGCACATCAATGAAATAAAGCTAAAGCACTACTTATAGGAAAACTTACAGTTCTAAATGTTATATTAGAAAAGAAGGTTGATAATGATCTCAGCTTTCATCTTAGAAGCTAAAGAACAGCAGAGTAAACCCAAAGAAAGTAGAAAAAAGGAAAATAATAAAGAGGAGAAATCAATGGAATAGAAAACAAGAAACAAAACAACAAAAAAATAAAGATTAATAAACATCTAGCAAGACTGATCAAAATAGAGAAATTACAAATTAGAAATATTAGATAACATTAGAAATAATATCACCTCAGATTCTAAAAAACATTAAAGGATAACAAGAGTATGTTACAATTAACTTTATGCTAATAAATAGACAAAAATAGGCTAATTCCTTATAAAAACACAGTGAAACAGACACAAGAAGAAATAAAAATATGAATAACATGATATATATAATATATATAATTAAATACATAATTAAAAGATTCCTCTTAAAGAAAACTGTATGCTTCATTGGCAAATTATTCCAAACTTTTAAGCAAGAAGTAATATCAACTTTAAACAAATTATTTCAGATAATAAAAAGAGTAGAAACTTCTGTTTTTATGAGGCCAGAATACTGTTGATACCAAAACATGACATAGACATTATAAGAAAGGACAATTAAGAGCAATATACCTCATGAATTCAAAATGAATTCAAAAATGCTAAATAAAATGTTAAATCAAAATCTAGCAATATATAAAAAGGATAATATTTCATAACCAAATAGGATTAATCCTAGGAACATAAGGTGGGTCTGACATTCAAGAATCAATAGGTGTAACTTATTTAAAAATAAATGTAACCTACTTAACAATAAGTGTAACTTAATTAACAGAATAAAGGAGAAAAACTATATAATCATTTAATAGAAGCAGAACAAGCATTTAAAAAAATTCAACACCCATTTATGATAAAAGCTTTCAGCAAATCAGAAACAGAAAGGAACTTCTTCAATCTGATAAACGACATGCGCAAAAAATCCACAGCTAACATATTTAACAGTGAAATAGTAAAAACTTTGCCCCTAACATCAGCAACAAGGTAAAGATATCTGTTCTCACCACTTATTGAACATTGTACTGTTTGTCCTAGCAAGTGAATTAAGGCAAGGGGGAAAAAAGGCAAAAAGTGTTAGAAAGGAATTATTTCCAGATATCATGACTGTTTGCAAAGAAAGTACTCAGGAATTCACAAAATTACTACTAAACTAGTAAGCAATTTTAGCAAGGATCTAGTGAGCAATTTAGCAGGAAAAGATTTTGCAGCATATATGTTTTAGTCCACTTTGTGCTGCTATAACAGAATACCTGAGACTGGGTAATTTTTAATGAGAAGAAATTTATTGCCTCACAGCTCTGGAGACTTGAGAATTCCCAATATCAAGGTGCTGGCATCTTGTAAGGGCATTCTTGCTGTGTCAAAACCTAGCAGAAGGCTTCCAACGGCAGAAGGGCAAAGAAAAGGTGAAAGAGCAAGAAAGGGATAACAGCATTAGTCTATTCATGAGGGTGGAGCCCTCAAGACCTAAACATCTCTTAAAGATCATACCTCTAAATATTGTTACAATGGCAACTAAATTTAAACATGAGTTTTGAAAGGGACAAATATTCAAACTACAGACAGCAACATGTGATCAAAATACATAAATCAATTGTATTTCTATATACTACTAGTAAATAATTGGAAAATAAAAAATATTTTCTATAGTTTCAAATAATAACATATCCAGTCTGGGTGACAGAGCAAGACTCTGTATCAAAAAAGTAACATAAAATAAAATACTTAGAAATACCTAGAAATAGGTTTAATAAAAAAGGTATAAAACTGCACTGAAAACTATAAAACAGGCTGGGCATGGTGGCTCATGCCTGTAATCCCAGCACTTTGGGAGGCTGAGGCAGGTGGATCACCTGAGGTCAGGAGTTCAAGACCAGCAATGGCCAACATGGCAAAACCCCATCTCTACTAAAAATACAAAAAATTAGCCAGGGATGGTGGTGGGCAGCTGTAATCCCAGCTTCTTGAGAGGCTAAGGCAGGAGAATTGCTTGAACAGAGGAGGCAGAGGT
The DNA here is from genome assembly GCA_963573385.1 of Cacajao melanocephalus. NCBI lineage: Eukaryota > Metazoa > Chordata > Mammalia > Primates > Pitheciidae > Cacajao > Cacajao melanocephalus. Next base: position 97,476 of record CAUYLG010040723.1, read on the forward strand.
TGCAGTGAGCCAAGATTGTGCCATTCCACTCCAGCCTGGGTGACAGAGTGAAACTCTGTCTCAAAACAAAATAAAAAACAAACAAACAAACCACTCTCCCAACAAAAACTATAAAACATTACTGAGAAAAACTAAAGACCTAAAGCAATGGGAAGATATACCATGTTCATGGATTGGAATACTCAATACTGATATCAATTGTCCCCAGTTGGAATCTCCAGATCCCATGCAATACCAACCAAAATCCAATGCTAAAAAAAAAAAAAAAGAAAGAAAGAAAGAAAGAAATTAAGTTGATTTGGAAATTTTTATAGATGCAAAGGACCTAGAAGAGCCAACACAAAGAAAAAAGTTGAAAGATTCATACTACCTCATTTCAAAATTATAAAACTACAGTAATCAAGATAGCATGAGAAGAGAATAAAAGTACATAGATAGAGCACTAGTACAGAAGTAAACCCACCCATATTCAGTCACTTGATTTCTTAATAGATGCCAAGGCAATTCAAAGGGGAAAGACAAATCTTTTCAATAAGTAGTGCTGAAACAATGCATACATATAAGAGAAAAAAAAATCCTTCAATCCTTTCTTCATACCATACAAAAAAAATTAATTTGGAATTGAATGCAGATCTAAACATAAAAGCTAAAACTTTAAAGTTTCCAGAAGAAAACATTAGAGAATATCTTCACAATTCTGGGATAGGCAAAGGCAAAGATTTCCTAGAGAGGACACAAAAGGCACAAGCCATAAAAGAAAAAAGTAATAAACTGAAGTTCATCAAAATTAAAAACCTTCAAAAGACACCATTAATAAAATGAAAAGGCAATTTACAGACTGAGAGAAATCATCTCAAGTACGTGTTATCTGACAAAAGACACGTGCCCTAAATATATAAGAACGCTTACAAATCAACAATAAGACAAACAGCTTAACATAAAAATGTATAAAAGAATTTAGCAATCATTTCACAAAAGAAGATTATGGGATGGCCAATCTGCATATTAAAATGTGAGCAACACATTTCTATTCTGCCATATTGGTGGCCCCCACAGCAATGAGACAGATGTCTGCCACTCTGCCTAGAGGAAAGCCCTCAGACAGGACAGGAAGCCTCTGCAGAACGATGGCTGGCAGGGCCGTGCAGAGAAATGAACAAAGGTCCCAAAGGTAGCCCAAAGCCAGGATCCAGGCTGCAGACATGTTTTGTTTGACCCATACTGTGTGCCAAAAAACCTCAAACCTATATTTTAAAACAGGACATTTCATTTGAAAATCTAGATTTCCAGCTTCTCCTTAAAAATGGCAAAAATCTAGGTATTCCAGTTTTCACTCCCATGCACAGTGGGATAAGTGGTGGGTCTTCAGTGTGCTCAGGTCTCTGTTATTCACGCAGTGTAAAGAAATACAATTCTTTCCATGTGCTGCTTCCCTCCATCTGCCTCCTGCCAGGCCCTAAAACGCACCTGAATTTGTAATCTGGCTCTAGAGCCTGCATCCTGGCAAGAGTCTGGAAGGTACTGAGAATGTGCAGGATGCAGAAAGAAAGGCATGACACATGGTGGTGGCCTCCAGGTCTTGGTAAACTGGTTCCTATAACAGGGCAGCAGGGTGGGGGAGACTATATTTGGAACTGTCCCAGGAGCCAGCATTTAGGCCACTGGAGAGAAGTTCCACAGAGCTGAGTGGTGGTGCCGCTCAGTATTAGCAGTATTCCCAACTGGCTAAGGCACAGCTACCTTAGGAGGGAAAATATGCAGATATGAATTGAAGAGCATGTGCCCTATGCTGGGTGAGGAAGCTGGCATATATCTCAGTAGCTCCTTAGCAGTGCCAGACTCTGATCAGAGACAGTCATCCTCTAACTTCTGCAAAACATTACTCTAACTGCAAAGGCCACTATTTCAAGGACAATTACAATAACCTTCTCTGAATAGCCCTATACCTCCAGGAACCAATGGACCCATAAGGAGCTACAAATGTTTTCAAATAGGAGATCCCTTGACCAAAAATAACTTAACTGAAACTGGAAAATACCTGTGCTATCTTCACTGGCCCAGCCCAATAGCACAGGCCTTTGGGTCTGGCATCCAAGCTGCTCTTCTTAAAGGAACACCACTTAAACTACAGTGATAGGGCAAGACATTTCCATTTGAAGACTTCCGGTGATTAAGTCAACACTTTCACCTGTGAAGTATAAAGTATAGGTCCTCTACTCTAACCAATGTACCAGCAGGTTATCGTGTCTTAGGAGCAATTCCTGACATCAATGGCCACAGCGAGCCCCAAATCTCAGGCCCAGGGTGCACATTTGTTCAACAAGGGATTCCTGACTCCTGCTCTGGGTCTGGCCCTATCTTGGGGTCCCAGAAACAAGTCACAACAAGGAAAACCTTACTTGACAGCCCTTGATTTGCAGATCACTGATAAAGAAAGGCAGGAACTCAGTCTTTTGCTGTGGCACTTATGATTTATATGCGGATTTATATATTCTTTTTTATTCTGGTCTAGAATACAGTAAAAAGGGCACTAGAAGTGGAACAGGGAGACCTAGACTCAAGTTCCCATTTGGCAACTCTATGACCTTGACCAAAACACATCATTTCTCAGAGCCCTGATTTTTGTCTGCCAAAGCCATCTCCTAGGGATCCTGAGAAACCACAATCGCTTACTAGAAATAACTGAAAAAAGCACCTGTGCCAAACATTTATACTTTAAAAGAAGAAATACAGAAGTCAAGCCAAAGACTGGATGCAGCAGAAGTATTCATCACTGGAAGACCAGTATAAATGAATGATGGCGCACCTGTACTATCACTAATGCAGCAGTGAAAAAGAAAGAAAGGCAGGTCTATCTCTTCTCATATGGGAGTATCTTCCAAGACAGAGTTTTTTTGGGGGCGGGGAGGGGAGGGAGAAACAAGGTTCACAACAACGTGTATATTATGTTAATAATATATACAGGAAAAAAGGGGGTAAGGGCATACACAAATATGCTTGAATGCACATAGACTATTTCTGGAAAGAAACCAGAAATGGTAATAGGGTAGGAACTATATATCTGTTATATAGTTTGAATTTTTTTTCCCTATCTTAAGAATCTATTACTTATTTTTTTAACAATTAAAAAATTAAGTTAAAGATAAATGCTATAGTTATTGCATCCCCAACTGATGGTAACCCAAGGGGAACCCTATTCTTACTGACACTTTGATGTCTCTGGTCTATGGGCTTTCCCAGAGAGCAAGTCCCCCAGTCTAACTCCAGGAGACTTAGCCTCCTGAAGAGAACTGTAGCTGTTAAATGATTTATATCCCCTGCAAAGTCCACTCTGATAGAAATACATGACTGAATTAATAAATTGAGAGAAGAGACAAGTCTCCTGTAAGGAAGAATTCCAAATAATTACACAGATACTCCTTTCTCAAGGTGGTAGAGTTTAACTTCCTCCTGCTTCCCGTCTTGATCAAGCTCTGTGTGCAGGGAGATTCCAGTGAGGGAGGGGTAGTAGAGACACACTAAATAGATGCCCAGTATGTGTGCCAGAGCCACAAATGGAAGGGTGCAAAATGCTCTGGGAATGTCCCTCATGAACTGTAGTCGAGTCATGTATTAGGACCCCATAAAGCAGTAAAAATTCATGAACTGAGACTGTACATATCAGCAAAGAAAAATCTGAAAATCATAGTGCTGAATGAGAAGAGCAAGCTTGGGGTAGGGTACACACAGAGTGTCACCACTTACATACAAGACAGACTAAACAATGCTGTACACACATGTATGACTACAAACCCATGTGGGATATGTACTTACATCAAATTACAGATAGAAAAAATATAACTAGCAGAGCAAACTCATGAGTTCAGATATTATCAGGTTCTCTTTTCACATAAATTTTAAAATGTTTTAAAGAATGATGGTTAAACACCTAATGTGAAGCACACACAGCGCAGGTAAAGCACAAGAGTGCGGTGTAGCTGTGGGAATGGCTATGAAGCGGCAGGAAGTGGCAGGGTGCCGGTGGCTCCAGGAGTGTGGAGCTGGCCTAATGCTGGACAGGAATGGGCTAAGGGAGCGTGGGCCAGGGGAACTGGGTTGGTGTCCATCATGGCTGTGCGAGGGAGGAAACCATGGCTAAACTTCTGAAAACTACAGATTGGGGAGGAGTAGGGAAGCACACAGGTGAACCCAAACACAGAGGATCCTAAAGCCTGGACAGAGGAAGTGGACATGACGCAGGCAGCGAGGAGGAGGAGGGGACATGGCAGTGTTCCAGCCCTGGCCCTCCTCACACCCCTCCCCCTCTTAGGCTCTTTCACAGGCCTGTTCCCTGCTGCCCAGCTATTATATGCTATAGTTCTCCAAAAAGCAAAGCCTTCTCCCAAACTGATATTCTCCAGCTCCACAGTGTCAGCACCCAGGGAAAGACTCTGGCTCTGACAGTGCTGTGCTTTCCACCTCATGTCTCCCAGGCCCTGCAGCACCATGGCTCCCAAACCAGAGGCACCTTCTTCCCCACACCTGATTTTCCACATCTGCAGCACCACCACCTATCTCATCATGTGAGCCAGAAACTCAGGAGTACCCACGACCCCGCCTCTCATCTTCCCCCATGCTCAAAGCATCATGAAGCCTTGAGGCACCCTAGGTACCTCTGAAGCCCAGCCTGTTCTCTCCTACTCTCCTAATGCCTCTCTAGACCAAGCCGTCATCAACCCGTTATCAACCTTCACCTAGATCCAGTAAGCTTCCCACGCCCACCCTGGACTCTTCCAACCAGACTCCCACCTGGCCAGGGGTCCTTATTCCCCATCCCCTTCCCTTGCTTAAAATCTTTCAGTGGCTTCTCCTTACATATTGCATTTAAAAAAACGTTAAAGTGTGCTGGTTAAACGCCTAAGGTTAACCACACATAGCACAGGTAAAGCACAGGAGTGCGGTGCAGATGTGGGAACAGCTGTGTAGGCATGGGTGAGTGGCAGGGTGCCGGCAGCTCCAGGAGCATCCACTGTGACGTGTATAGTCTTAGTTCATGAATTTGTACTGCTGTATGGGGTCTCATCACATGACTCAACTATAGTTCATGATGGACATTCCCAGAGGATTTTGTATCCTTTTCTGTGTGGCTTTTGCACATACCCTGATCATTTGTTTAGTGTCTCTCAGGGGAAAGGTAAGTGGGAAGAGGCTTTCCCCTCAACAGGCAAACCTGAGTGCTCAAAAGCCCACTCAACTCTGCTCACATCTTGGCCTCTCTGAGGCTCCAGTAACTGGGGAAGGAACCTTGGTGGCCTGCACAGTGCTAGGAGCCCTGTCCCCCACCCCCAACCCACCACCCTCAGCACTGGGCAGGCCCACAAGGCCCTCCAGCTTGCACGAAGTCATTTAGTGGAGGAGCAAACAGATCATGCATTTCTATAGCGCTAATCCTATAAAATCAACTGGTTCATCAAGACAAGCCTTAATCATCAAGAAAAGATGGAATTATATGCAGTATTCTAGGAAGAATGGTATAGTTCGAGGAAATGGGGGAGTGTGAAATACATTTTAGAAAGATTTCCAAACTCAGATAATACATAATTACTTTTGGGCTTTACAGTCAGCTTCATAACTATAGGATCCTCATTACTGAAAGATGAGAGACGTCCAGGTTGTGTGGGGGGTGGAGAGCTATAGGTGCCACAGCAGCACAGTGGTGTGACTGTCATGGTGCATGCCATGGTGTAGCCATGTCTGTTACCCATGGGAATTGCTGGAGGGAGGCTGATATATGGCAGCATCTGTGCTCTCCAGCAAATGGGGAAGGGTACATGTCCCTACTTCTCAGTAGTGTTGAAGTTTTGAGGATAAGTATTTACCATTTTTGAAATCTGAAGAAAATGTGAAGATGTTGGATCTCCCTCTCTCATTTGGGTAGGGGCAGATTTAGCTTCCCCCATTTCCCCAATGTGGATGCTTTTTTGGTCTAAGACTGGAAACAGAATAGGGGTTTCTCCTGCAGGCCAGGGCTGATGGCAACTTCATACAAATGTCACCAGCCACAAGGGCACCCAGTTCTGCCAAGGTGTGGACTGCCCTGTGAGCCAGCAGGGCTGGGGCTTGTACCTGCCAGGACACTAACAGTGACACCTGACTCCTAGGGGAGAGAGCACTGAGTGTCTATACCAACTCAGCCCCAGGACAAGGCTGGATCTTTGCACTTGTGCAGCATTCCTGGGCAGGAGGAGATGGATAGAAGCACAGAGGACAGTCTGGAGTTGCCTGGGTTCCACAGGAGGTGGGCTACCTCGGGGGTGGAGCCACATAGAACAAAGTAAGGGCATGAAAGGAGATAGTCCTGACAGCGTCCAACCCACAGACTGTCATACTTGGAGCATGAGTACCCTGACTTTTCAATTATGGAAGCAAGTAAGTTTCCTTTCTTCCTTATGCTCATCTGAGTTGGTGTCTATCACTAGTAATAATCAAATGAATGAACTAACATAGCCACCCCTCTGGACACAGTGTCCTCCCTCCAATGAGACCTGGAGCTGAATCAGTACACTCAAGCTTTCTGCTGGGCCATCTCGGGATGAGAAAGAGGGTGAGTCTTAACCGCCTAGTCCCTCTGTGTGTTTCCAGGCACCATGGGGCCCCAAAGAGGCAAGAGAGCCATGCCCAAAGCCAGCACCTGAAAGGGCTCCTCTGAGCAGCCTGCTTATACACAGCAGGTCCTGGTGGGGAGAAAGAGATGTGTTTTCAGAAGAAATCCACTGCAGGCCTCCTGGCAGGAAGCACCCAACTGTGTTCCCAAGAAAAGGCCACTTACTTAAAAGGGAGGTGCAGCTGTATGGAGCCCAGCACTCTAATCCCTCACCCTGGCTGACTTCCAGCCAGCTCTGCTTGCTTCCCGAAGGCCGTCAGCCACAGCCTGGCACAGACTCTGTGAAGCAGGGAGATCAGTCACAGAGAAGGAAGCCAGTCCAGAGCAGGGAAGGTCTGCGGGCAGCCAGCGGCAGAGCCAGCCTAACCCCAAGGCACTCAGACTCACCATGTTGCCTCTCCCAGGAGATAACAGTCTCTAGTTTGTCCCCATCTGAAGTCTGCCAGTGCTGGCACCTAAATGATGAAAATCTTCACATACCAAGTCCCCAGTGAAATGAGCAGCTTCCCCAGTCCCCCTTCCTAAGCTGTGTACACTCTAGGGCTCATGATGAGATGCCTGCCACATATTCTGTGTGTGCGCATGTGCACATGTGCACGTGCCCTGGCAAGCAGCTCTAGTGCGTGTCAACATGTAGGTCTGCTTTCAATTGCGCTGGAACAATTCTACCTGATAAACAAAAACAGATCCAAAATAACCTTTGGCAAGCAGCATATTTTTAAAAGAAAGAGAAGGTCCGAATGAACTGGCAAGAGTAATGCTTAAGCAAACAAATTTGGTCAAGCCAAACATCCATGGTGCACATCAAAAAGCCCCTCAAAGGGCTCCCTGTGAACCGAGGCCGGCACTGGGGAAGGAGGCTGGAGTTGATGCACTCTTGGCCTGGAACAGACCAGCCATCCGCTTCCTGCCACTAGTGGCTGGCATTTCATGTGGGTCACAGGGTTAGACCAAGTTGGGGTCAGGAGGTCAGAACTCTGCTCACAGCAGGAGAGGACAGAGGCCCAGGCCAGGCATCTTTGCTCCAGGTAACCCCTTCTCTGGGCCCTTTTGGGCAGGTTAACTGTAAAGGCACGTGGGGAGCGTGGGACCTGTGGGAGAGTCTCAGAGCTCCCATTTGGTGAGACAGCCAAGTTCCCAAGGCAAGTTGGACAACCTTGGCTTCTCCTGTCAGAAATCCATTCAGGTTCCAGAGCCAAAGCAGGATCAGGTCTGCAACTGACTGCTCAGATCCCACGACCACCAGTAACTCAGTGGAACGCCCCAGCTTCCCACACACTCTGAACTACAAAACAGCTGAGAACCAGAGAGTGCAAATCACCGGGCCCAGACCCCCCACGAACCATAAGGCTCAAAACTCTTGCACGGAGCCCAGAGGAGAACCCCTGAGTGCTTGCCTCAGAGGTTTCTCCCCTGTCTGTCCTTAGGACATGCTTTAACCAGCCAGGCTCTGGAGGGGATCCCAGAGATGGCATGCTGGTTCTGTCCTCTTGGGTCCATTCAGGAAGACAGTGAGACACACCCAAACCCCATCCCGGAGTTTCCACAGTGAAACTCTCCAGGAACCTCCTGGAACCAGGCCCGAACCCCTTCCTGCCTGGCTTTTTGGGATTCTACAATCTCCAGGAGGCTGGTATCTTCACTTGTCACATCCTCATTCACCCTATCCCCAACTTACCCAGCTTACCTCTGCATATAAAGTCAAGTTTCTTGAACATACTCTTACCAGAAGTGGGCTGGGGGCTACCACACCACACCAAGCCTCTTCTCTCTCAAGGCCCCAAATCTCAGCTAAAATGCAAGGTGACCCTGGAGGGGCTGCTATCACTCCCAGGGACCCCAGAGCAGCTGCATGCAGAAAGCTGGGCCATGGAAGAGCCAAATTAAGGGCCAGCTCCAGGGGTGTTATAAACCATTACTGCTCACAGGACAAGCACAGACTTTCACTCAGAAGGAGGGTCCAATCCACATTTAAAACTTGTGACTTAACTTCTCTGGACTTTGGATTCCCCTCACCTGTAAAAGGGAAAAAGATCCTGCTATGGTGCTGGGGGGAGAGCAGGCTTCCTATGGACAGGAGCTTATCACTGTCACCACCTGCAGAGACCTGTTTGCCTAGGCTGAAGCAGAGGGGGTGATGAAAGAGTCAGAAAGGATGGCTGCTGTGAAAGGGATAAAAAGTATTTGTATATGATAATGTGCAGGCGGCCTGGGACAGAGGGAAGGTCACCAAACAACACAGCCTCAGCTGCAGCCTGCCTCTCGCAGGAGGGGAGTCTGGAGGGAAGAAAACAGTGAGTAGGAGAAAAAGGGCTGAAAGCATCAGAGAAATGAGCAGAAACAGCTGGGAGGGTAATCAGGCAGGGCAGCTAGTGAAGGAGAAGGGGGTGAGGATCAGTGCCCACAGCTCCCCTAACAGAGTAGAGGCTGCCGCTTCCTGCACGAGCCCCTGCATGGGGCTCGACAGAGGCAAGGAGGGCACTGCCACATGGAGGGCAAAAGCCAACTGGTGCCAGGGAGCTGCTGGAGGGCTGAAGGAGGCCAGGGAAGCCTGGCAGTGGCATATACACACAGAAGCCGGGAGCAGGACCCATTCCAGCTTTCTGAAAAGGAGGTGGCCTTCAGCAGAACAACACGAGGGCAGACCCCTGGACTCCATACACAGAGGCCTCCCCAGCAGAGAATGACTTTCCAGGCCAAAGACGAGTGAGGGCACAAGGGAGGTAAGAGAGAACAGGGAAGGACAGAACAAAAGTTGCTCTTTTTCCAGTTCTTCATATTTTTGTTTCACAAAAGCCACACAAGAAACAGATGAATACCAGCCTGTTGTAAAAGATTTAAACACCAATTACATAGACTAAAACATGAAAGCTCTCTTTCAGCCCTCTAAATTCCACTTTCCCTCACTCCTCCAAGATGCAGCCACTGTTCTCAGTTTGTTGTCTTCCAGATTTTTTGATGCATTTAATACAAACATATGCAGACAGTTTTCTTACATAATGGGACCAAATCATACATATTGTTTTGAGATTTGCTTTTGCACTTAGCATTATATTTATTCACAAAACATTTATTAAGGGCCTAGAAACATGACTGACAAAAGTCTCTGTCCTCACGAATCTGATGATTCTCGTGGTGGTCTTTCCACATAGATCTGTGCCATCGCATTCAATGAGCACGTGGTATTGCACGGTTTAGAGAACCAGACCCACTGCTGGACGCTGAGTTCATGTGCACTGACTCGTGGTATAAGAACACTATGGCAGACACCCATGCATGTTCCCTTGGGCAACTGTGTGTCAAATAGGCAGAGAAGGTTGGCATAGGAATTAGTCCCCCAAGGAAGCCAGTCAGGAGCAGGCTGTACACCTCCCACTTACAACCACAGAAACTGATGAGGGCCATGCTGTGGAGAAGGGGGACAGGGAGGGTGTGGAGTGACACCAATTCTGGACCCTAGCTCCTATGGCATACAACCCTGGGTAGGTCTTGTCTCCCCTCCGACCCTATGGCTGACTGCTTCATAGGAAAATGACCCCCACGTGCTCAGCCCCGGGCAGCACTCCAAACATGGATGTGGTGTGTCCAGGGCAGGGCCCTGAGGGTGCAGGCCCGTTAAGAGTCCAGGAGGCCCAGCAGCTGAGGGGGCTGCCTACTCTAGGCCACTGGTTCTCTGCCAGGGATAATTTCCCTCCAGGAGGCATTTAGAATGTCTGGAGACATTTGTGGTCATCACAGCCGGGAGAGGGTGCTATTGGCATCTAGTGGGTGGAGGCCAGGGATGCTGCTAGACATCTGTAGTGCCCAGGACACAGGATTATCGGCTGAAACATCAACACGCGGAGGTGAAGGAGCCCTGCTTGTAGCTCAGTACTGGAAGGGTTAAGTGGCCGCACAGCCCGAGCTGCCTTCCTGCCTGCCTGCACCCCTGCCCACAGTAAGGGCTGTACTAAGCTGGGCGGGAGATAGCTGCCACTGCCCAACGCCTGCCGTATGGTTCGCATTAGCTGCGCTCTGCTTGGCAGCGTTTCCTCTGGCGGCCGGCCTTCCCTCCCTGTCCCACCACTCTCCGCCCCAACTCAAAAGAAAATACCAGGATCCACACAGAAAACCAGCTCACTCCCCTCCTGTCTTTTACCCTAGTCTTGAATCAAACAAGCTCTTAAACTCCTGACCTTCCGCCCAGTCACCCTGGTTTGTTTTGCAGCAGCAGCCGCCGCAGCAGAGCACTGGAGGCTACAGGGTGGTGCACAGGGGGCTGCCCTCTCTATTACCTGGAGATTTTGCAGACTGGCACTAGCACCACGCAGGCTGAGCAGCTTGTCCCAGAGTGTCCCTAGAAATACCCTTCCCTGAACCCTAATATGCCAAAGCTGGAGCCACTCAGACCTTTACCTTTCACAATTAGGAAGGCTCCCCCACCATGAACAAGAAGACGGTTGGGAGCCTTTAAAGATCAGAATTATAACTTTAAATGAAACAGCTGAAGCTTGCTTTTTAACTTTTCTTTTCTAGCCCGAGGCCCCAACTACCAAGTTGGATCCATCAACAGCTCACAAATTTATGTCCTACACCCTCTCTGAGCTTCAGACCCTTATGTCAGCTTGCTTCCTAAACCTTTCCAAGTGGGTTCCCCAAGCGCCCCAACTTAGTGAAGCCCAAGCCATGCTCCTGGCTCTGCATCCACTCTCCCCTCCAGATCATTCCAGGTTCTCTCTCACCAAGGGCTCTTCCACCTGGCCTGTCACTGAAGCCAGAGATCTGGGGTCTATCAGTAACATGCCTCTCCCCTTCACTGTCTCCATATCTAGTCCATCACAAAGCTTTGTTAATTCCATCTCCTAAATTCTGTTAATGCCCATTCGACTGCTGCCAGCTTGATCCAAGCCACCTCAATCTGCCTGGACTATGGCAACAGCCTTCTCACTAGTCCCCAGAAAGGTTCTGGGTCCCCTAAAATCTGCTCTCCATACCATCTGTCTCTCCCTCAAACACACAAATATATACAAGTACCCACCCACCCACCCTGCAAAACTAGCTGCGTCATGACAAGAGAGAGAACTTGAACTGGCCTTGCATGGTCTGGTCCCACCTACCTCTAACAGCACCTCTCACCCCACCTCTGTCTCTGGGCTCCAGTCCAAATGCCTTCCTTTCAGGTTTTCAGACACAGTAGGCCATCTCCCACCATGGGGCCTTTGTGTTTGCCTGGAATGCTTTCTACCCACACCTTGCTCATCTTCTCCTAGTAAGTCTTCCTCTTCCTTTGGAACTAAGAAGCCTCCCCTGACTTCAGCCTAGGTTGGTTCTCTTGCTATCTGCCCTCAGAGAACTCTCCCCTGTCCTGGGAAGGCCCTACCTCAGGCCATATGTGCACCTGGACTCATGTGCAGGGCTGTCCGCCAGGCAGTGAGTCCAGCAGGCAGGCAAACGCAAGCACACAGGTCAGGATTCACCCTAATCTACACACCCACGACTGATGTCTTCACAAACACCGCAGCCAACAGCAAGCTACCATGGCTGTGCTGCCTGAGGAGGGCAAGGGAGCCACAGCTGTCACTCACAGACAGCTCTGGTGGCTCACTCTGTGAATCACCCTCATCCAGAATCATTTCATTTAAATACTTTTGAAAAGACCAAAAAAAAAAAAAAACCCTCAAACTTTGAAATGCTGGAATTTATTTATAAATAAGCAGGCAAGTGCCTTTTTTAAATAAGGCATCTCACTTGCCCTTTCTCCATGATGATTACAAGTTGACACCTGTGAATAATTAAGGCAAGGTTTATGGTATTTTTATTGTTTCATTTCTTCAAAAAAATCATAAATATTCAGTTTAAGTAGTACATTGGCTTTACACACACTCAGGAAACACTCAACTTTCCTTTAAAAACAAACAAAAAAGTCCCAGCAGAGCCCGAGAGTGATGCCAGGGCAGTGAGGGGCCCGGCACAGACTGCAGGTGTGGCCTGCCCTCCCTGAGATGCCAGGTCAGAGGGTGAGAGGGGGTAGGCAGAGCTGCTCTGGCCAGAAGGGTCTACTTCATCAAGAAGGGGTTGAGAGGCCAGGCTCCCAAGCACTTGCTGTGCTCAGTCAGCCTGGGTGTGTGCCCTGGCCTCCAGCCCTGCTGACCTCCAGTCTGTCCCACATCATCTCCCCATTCCTCCTGGTGGCAGAATGTGCCCAGCATTCCTACACTCTTCTCCCTGGCCTCTGAATGGCTATACCCTTTCGTTGCTCAAGATTTTCACATCTTCACCTCCAAGAGAGCTCTCCTGACCTATAGAACCCCTCCCATTCTCAATTGCCTCACTGTAAGGTAAATAAGGTGACTCACTGACTCATACCCCTACTGGTAGAAGGTGAACAGAAATGGGACCTGCCTTACTCACCCTCTACCCCTATGACCTGGCCTAACATCTGGCTCATAGTAGGTGCTCAAGAATATGTGCTGAATGAATATGTTGGACACCGATGTAAAATCATTATTTCCTTTTCCTTTCCAAAATAACTCTGCAAACCAGCCTCTGTTATTAACATTTCCTTGTTTTGAGGATGAGGAAGCAGAGGCTTAGAGAGGTTAAGCCACTCAGGCTGCACAGTACATGACAAACCAGGGGCAGGATGTGAGCCACGTTTGTCTAACTCCAGAGTCCAACCTCTGGCCCATGGTTTCCTCAAATTGCTGATAAAGGGACTCCCCTTGGATGATCTGATTGTCACAAATGTTAATTCCTTGGTTCCTGCTGACTGGAATTCAGGGACCTGGGGTGGACCAAGAATGTTTAACAAGAATCCCAAGCAGCCTGCCCTAACCCACAGGTGAATGTAAGAAACAATAAATTAGACCCTGCTAGACAGCCCTGACTTCCACTGTCAAGGGCAGAGGCTGCCCATAGGATTTATTCCCACCCTGGCAAAGGGGCAGGAAGCTGATCTTAGGACTGAGCCCAGGAGGGCGTGGAGGGCCAAGAAGGGGGCTAGGGAAAAGCTGGAGCAAAAGCGCAGGGCCCTGGGACTTACAGGCTGGCAGGGAATGAGGGTGTGGAGGCGGGAGCAGCAGTGCCCAGAAGCCTTGAGAACCTGTGGACCCCTGGAGGAGCTCTCTTGCCTGATTCCAGGGTGGTTCACCAACACATGGCATGGCCTACGGGACCTGATTCCAGCTGGAATTTCCTCTTCTAGACTCACCCTTCCAAATATCCTCCCTACTGCCCTTTCAGAGATGACCACAACCACCTATCAACCACCCCACTTCTCAGAACTCTCTGCAAGGAGCTCCATGTTTACCTCAGTCATGCCAGGCACTCTCCCATCTCTGGGCTTTAGGACATACAGCCTCTTCTGGTCAGAATGCCCGGGCAAAGTCCTTTGCCCTCTCTGAGACTCAGTTTCAATCGCCTTGCCTGGGAAGCAGGATTGGAGGCTCTCCCAGTGCTCCCATTGCATTCTGGAAGCCATGTTCACCTTTGTATGGGGAAGTCACATGTTCACCTTTGTATGGGACTCTAGTCCCCAACATGACATGCATCAACAAAGTCTGGAATGGTTGTGGGCAGGGCTACCTTCATAGGTATGCAAGCTGAGGTCACACAGCCCCTGGCCACACTTTCATTTGAATGAAAACTTGCTTCTAACCTAGAAAGGCAGTGGTCTTCAGACAGTCAAAGACCAGATACTCCTTTGTGGACCAGGCAGCACCCATACTTGCATTGGGCACAGCCTGGTACTGTCAACTGCCACTTACCCAGCATTTTTTGGGTAAAGGCCACTCCCAGCCGGGACTGTGACCGTGGCTGGGCACCCACTTCCCAACAGAGGAAACTGCTTTGGATCCCAGTGTCTAAGTCCTACCAATCCTCAGGTCACTGCTAGACCCCTCGTGTCCTATTCCAAAGGGACCGCAGCCCACAGCTAAAGGGAGGAAATGACTACACCCCCAAAGGCCTATAGGCATACAAGTTTCAGTAAGCCCAGCAAGCCCGCATCCATCCCACCCACTGCTTCTGCATCTGACAATTCCACCAGCCTGAGTCATAGCTTCCCCTTGAAGCTTAACTGACTACTGAAGGTAAACAAGATTGTGAAAGCAAATGGCCCTCAGGAAGGACCATTCCCACCTGAAGGCTGTTCTTACTTATTTAAGAAGGTGGCCTGGCCATACAGAGGGCTGTGACTTGCCATGGTCACAACACAGCTGGCCATTTACATCTGGGACCCGAGACCCTACGTTCCTGCAGGGCACAGTGGATGGGAACCAGCACTGGAATTCCATAAATGTTGTTTCTAATCAAGTCCCTATCTTGTCCTAGAAACAATAAAACTCATTTAATATCACCCAAAAGCATGTATAAGTTAGAGTGGTTTTCATACAACAACTTGCAGGGTGCTATGGCTGCCCTGGGCCACCCTGGGCAAGGGCCCACACCAACCTGGGCTCCCTCAACATGCACCTTCTATGGGGGATGTCCAGAGGCCGGCCACACTCACACCTGCCCCACATTGGCCACCTCCACATCTGCTCCCCCAGCAACCACTGGGTGCTGTCTGATGGCCAAAGCTCTACCTAGAGGGCGCATGTGGGACACAGGGGCTGAGGCTTCCTGTGGTGATGGCGCCTATATGCGTGCGTGCTCTAGAACAGCTTGTTCCTTTCCTCCTCCTCCCTGCAACTCAGAGGAAGTCAGAGTGGTCATCCCCACTGACAGACAAGTACGCTAAAGCTCAGTGCACTCAGAGAACTCGTTTGAGCACAGGGCCAGTAAGTGGCTACAAACCCAAGCCCAGTGGCTCTGAAACCCCTGCTGTCACTTCTTTGTAACACTGCCACTCAGCTGGAAAGGGCAGGGTATGCTTGAGTGGTGGCTGCACTCAGGCTTTGGGGTGAGCAGGGGAGAGGCCGGATCCTAAGACGTCCACCTGGCCTAAGAGCAGGAAGCTGCAGTGTGGGAGCCTGGTTGAGCTGGAGCAGGGCTTGATTTGTGGTCTTGGGCACTAGAGCCCCATCAAAGGATTGGGAGGCTGCAGGTCAACCTGGGCCCAAGTGGGACTCTAGATGCATTGGGCACCAGGTTTGAAACACACCAAGAACAACCAGACTGAGCTGGCATCTCTATAAAGGGGCCCTACCTCAGCAGTGGGACAGCATTGCTCCTGTCTGTCTCCTTCCTTAAGAAGACACCACTTGGGTTATAGCTGCCATTTCTCCCCTGCTCCAACCCTGCCTGGGCCACCCAGTGCCATCCTTGCAGTAGACTGTATGAAATGCTTAGGCCTATCAGGAGCACAGACAGACCCACTGTCACAGACCCAGGCCCCTCTCAGCATAAGAAGCTGGCTGTGCCGTCTGCCTGGACGGCTGCCTGCAGGTCAGGACTCCAGCCAGCCTCTTAATGGAAGCCATGAAGAAGGATAAGGCAGTACAAAGCAACACCTCTAAAAGCAGCTCCAGCAACCTCGAGTTGGAGGTGCCCTGGAGCTCCTTCACTTCATGTGGCAGGCGCAGGTCCTGAGGACTCTGCAGCCGCCTCACACCCACTGAGAGCTCAGGCAGGGTGAGGAGCATGTGCCTTGGACTCTGGCTGCCAGAGCTTGAATATGGGGTCTTTCACTGATTAGCTTGAGGAAAACTTTTAACATCTTTGTGTTTCTGTGTCATCCTCTATAAAACGGGATAATCACACCTTCCTCAGAATATCTCTGAAAGCCCAGAATGAATATATTTAAGGGTCTCAGAGCAGAACCTGGTGCACACAAGAAAATGGGTAATAGATACTCCCTCAGCTGTTGTCCACTCTGGGGCTCACTTCCTATGCCATGCAATCCCTGGCTTCACTTCAAAATTCACTGCTCCTGCAATCCCTGGCTTCACTTCAGAATTCGCCATCAAATGCCAAACTAAGAGAATACTTGACCCCAATTAAGCCAGATGTGGCAGCCTTCTTTATCCACCAGCATCTGAGCAATCAGACCCCTTGGGCCCAGAGTGTGCAGTGGGTATCAGCACCATCTCTGCAGATAGACACTCAGCATAAACAACCATTCTTGGAAATAAAGGGAGACCCACACACGAAAGCACTAAAGGGAAACAGGTCTTCTGAAAGCACATGCTGGTAGCAGTTTGTCTAGCTGCAGCAGATTCTCAGGGGCCTGATGGAAAAGGGCATGCCATTCATTTGGGGTTTGGGGGTTAAGAACAAGCTTGAGGCTTCCACAGGAAAAAGGCCTGCAGAGGCAGCATCCTCCAACCTGCCAGAGCTTTCGGACGCCTGGCATTGATCTCTGACAACAGAACCTACAGAGAGAAGCCTTCCTGAGTTCCCTGCCTCCTGTGAGGTCAACCTTCCATCCTCGCCTGTCGACTGTTCTTCCTCAGCCATGCCTCCTCTGGGAGACAATAGGATATTACAACTTGGCTGCAGGTGTGATTCAAATTCTCAAGCCAGGAGAAAGGCAAGACCTCACAGATGCTCAGTGATCTTGGGGGCGGGCAGGACATGCAGAGCTCAAACCACCCCACCCTGAGTCTCTGCACTCCATGGACCAAGTAAAAAGGCCCATTAAATAAAGAAAAGACAAGATGCAGAGTTGTACGGGATGGTGATAAAGACAGTGAGGCCTATGTCAAGTCCTGCTGCAAGCACACTATGTAGGTCTTGTCAAATCCTCACGACAACCTCCGGAGGAAGCCAGGTGAAGTAACTGCCCTTGTGAGTGATGGGCAGGACTCAAACACAGTCCATCTGTATCCAGCACCTGAGCTGTGATGGTGGGGACACCTGGGAGTACTAAGCCAGTGGATACCTCTCATTTTTGCCTGCCCGACAGCTATTCTGCATTTCTAAGGAGTACCCCAACTTTCTTAGTGAACCATTCCTCCCACCTTGTCCCTTCCAGCTCCAAGGGTGGACATGTAACCCAGCCGGCCCAATCAGAGCACTGTACTCATCCTAGACACAGGGATGAGCTCCCGTCCAACCAGACCAGGGGCAGCATGCATCTTGGATTTGAAGGAGAATATGGGAAGCCAGAGCTGTGGGGATAAGAAGTGAAATGGCATCTCCATTTCACTTCTCTTATAAATGATACTTTGGCCCCAAAGCAACAGATAGCCCAGACTGGAACCATGTGGAGATAGAGCCCTCACAAAACATGAAGTTCTGAGGTGAGGCAGATACACAGCAGCCCTCAGGTGCAGGCTGTGCTTCTGGGCAGCTCTCCTGTCTCCCAGCTTCTGTGCACCTCCAGGTTGGGAGTAAGGTGGCCATTCAGCCTGAGTCCAGGTGTCACATCTTTCCTCCCTTCAATGTCCAGTGAAGGAGAAAAGCTGTCTTTTTCCTGTTGAGTTCCAAAAAGCAGAAAAGCCTTTCCCCAAACTCCTAGGAGACGTCCCTTCACATATCATTGGCCAGAGTCAGGTAACAAGCCGCTGCTAGGGGAGGGGTGTTCCACTGCCAAGATGGATACTGGGATAGTGTGATGTTCAGAAGTCAACCACAAGGAGCACTGCATCTTGGATCTGAAGGAGAATATGGGAAGCCAGAGCTGTGGGGATTATGCCAGGGAAGGTGCCACTTGAGTGTGTGGCCCACATACAAGGCAGAGCCAGATCTGGAACCAGCCA
Organism: Cacajao melanocephalus; assembly: GCA_963573385.1. Classification (NCBI taxonomy): domain Eukaryota; kingdom Metazoa; phylum Chordata; class Mammalia; order Primates; family Pitheciidae; genus Cacajao; species Cacajao melanocephalus. The sequence continues at coordinate 115,740 of CAUYLG010040723.1, forward strand.
GCACTCCTGATGACATCCAGACGTCTCCGGCCCTGAGCCTATTTGTTTCCTATCCTGTTTAAGGCAAGTGAAGTTGGGTTTCTGTCCTTTGAAACCAGAATACTGCCTGATACACAGAGAGCAGTGGGAGATCTTATGAGGCTCTAAGACAAGAAACTGAGGCCGGGGAGGTGACAATGAAGAGCTATGCTCAGCCTTTCATGCCATGCACTTTAGATTTCATCCTGGAGACAATGAGGACCCACAGACAGATGAGCAGGACAGCAACAAGGGCTTTCTGTCAGCAGGGCTGGGCTGGACTCAAGAGGAAGACCCAGGAGGCAGGGGGAGGAGCAGCATGCCACAGCAGCAGCCCTGCAAGCCCCAGGGAGCTTGAACCCGAGCAGTGGCCATGGAACTGCAGACGAAGGGTCTGATCTGCGAGGCCCCTCCTGAAGTTGATGATATAGAGTAGGCTGATCTGTTCAAAGAGCCTAGCATGGCTTCCTCTGGCTTTCCCAAAACTTTCCTGGTTTCCTACTCTGCCTTCTCTCCTTCCCAGGGAGCTCTAACCCTGTGCAACTGGTGCATAGGCACATGTGGGCACACAAAGCAGAATCCATAAGCTTCTATTGGCAAAAGCCAGACAACCATAAAACATCTAATGCACAGAAACTGCCTTCCTTTATGTATCTTCTGGAACAGAAAATAGTTCAGGATGAAAGTCACTCAACATTTTCTAGATAAAAACACATGGCAGCAGAGGGAGCTCAGCCTTGAGAGCTGATGTCCACAGGTATTGGAAAGCCAGCTCTGCAGCCCCGGGCACCTGATTCACAGTCTCTGCTCCCAGAATGAGGTAGCACAGGGACACAGGGAGCATCTCCACTGCTGCTTACTGATAGAGCATCAGGACACAGCCTTGAAGACAGAGGCACAGTCCCAGCAGGGAGTGGCAGGCTGCCCAGCTCTGGGTTTCTGCAACTGGGCCCAGGGTGGCAGTGACTCCAAACACAGCCCTCTCAGGTCACTCATTACCTATTTCCAATCAAAATCCTACTGAAAAACAACTTGTTATTTTGCTTTATTGGCTTTTTCCTACTATTCCTTTCACCCAATATTTTTTGGGGCCTACCTGGGCCAAGCTCAGGATGGATGCCGAGAATACAAAGATGGAGGAGACTCAGTCTCTGCCCCCAGGGAGCCTGGGGTCCACAGGAGATGCAGGCACAAAGAGAAATGCAGCATCAGGCAGCACACAGGATGGGGCACACCTGTACCCAAAGGATGTGAGCCCTGAGCTGTGCTGGAAAGTGAGCACACTGCAGGTAGGGGACAGCCCCAAAGGGCTCCAAGAAGGGAAGCAATGCAGCATTCCTCTGGGAAGGGGAGCGTGCAGGGTTGCTAGAGGTGGGGGAAGGGCAGATCTGGAAGAGTCAAAGCTGCAGGCTTGTTTGGGCAAGAAAATGGATTCTTTCCAGATGTCATAATCTTATCTCACCCTTGTGATTAGCTTCAAAGAGCAGAGCAGAGGCAAAGGTAAAAGTAAAAACACCTAGCAGTATTTAAGGTTTTCTTTTCCCTTTCTGAGGGTTTTCAATAAAGAAGAAAATAAATCTGAATATAGACTTGATTTGGGAGGAATATGCTATCAAATTCTGAACTCTTCTCTAAAAGCTTTATCAACTAAATAGGTATCCAAATACATCTAATAATGTTTGTCATCATTATCAGAACATTGACTGGATTCACAGTGAACCATAGTGGGGTCTGCAAAGCATATTTGCATTTCAGTAAATCACTTAGAAGCCCTGCACATGACCTTACAACCAGGAAGGTGCCCTGCCGCTTACTACTTCTGGAACACACAACAAATATTCCACATGAGAATAATATCAAATGGCAACAATAAACATGACAAGAGTACCAGCTAAAGCTTGTGTGTCTCCTAGATGGCAGGAATCTTACATACATTATCCCTAGTCCACACCACACCACCACCCTGCCCCACCTTCCAGAGGTCCTGGACAGAGCCAAGCACACAGGGGTCATCTCAAGTTTGAGCTGAACCAGTGAAATGCTAAGAGGTTGAGTGACTTGCCTGTGGCCGCAGAGCTAGTACATGCCTGCCTCGAGTCCCTCTACACTCCCACCCTGCTCTCTCTTTCTCCATGGTCTGTGGCTTCAACAGTTTCTGATGTTACAACCCTGATAGTCAATCACCACCAGACACATCACTAGCCTGAATCCCCAAGATCAAATCTTATCAGAGGGATTTCTCAGGCTAAAGATTGAGAGAGTCAAAACACCTGAGCAGAAAGCTGGTGACTCTCAGGCCTTTAAACTGTTCTAGGGGCTAAAAGGAAGTTTTTGTCTTCCTTCACTCCCTGTTCCCCAACATTTTCTTGCTCAGCTAATTGGCCCCAGCTGGGAACAGACCTGGGCAACAGAAATGGGGGCCAGGGTATGGCAGGCTCCGCAGGCCCGCCCAGGCCAGGAGGGGAATGTGACTGTTTATTTGGAATGGCTGTGCCCCGCCTCCAAGGGAGTTCAAGCGGTCAGATGTGTCCAAGTCTATTAGTGAAATCTGACAGGGATGTCACTGTGTTTGGAAAGAGGGCCATGGCCTGCCATATCCCCATGCCCAATAGGCACTGACTACCAATCATGGCTGGTAGAGGGCAGGGGTGAGAGGAGTTCAGGAGTTCTGGACCTCAGGCTCTGCTGAAATGGGCTCTCACACATGCTGCAGCCCAGACAAGGCCTCAGCAGAGCACAGCAGCATGGTCACAGAGCTGCCATGGGGACTGCAGGCCCTACCCTGAAGCAGAGTCACCACTACCACCCCAGGCGTCTCCTCTGGGACTCCTGTGGCAGTAGGGCACAAGGCCAGGGCTAGGTCTTTGGAGCTGGATGAATGGCTTCAAGTCCCAGCTCTGCTGTCCAGTTGCTTAAGGTCCCTGGGTCTAGGTTCTTTCACTTGTGAGATCGGCATGCTAGGAAAGAAAGGAATGGGCAGCGCTGGCCAGCAGTATGCAACATTTCTGCCATGTCATCCCCAGCAGCCCAAGATGGTGAGCAGGGGTATCGATTCCTTGCAAGGAAGCCAAAGCTCAGAGTTAAGGGACCTGCCAGGATCAGAAAGGACTTAAGGCTTTTTCTGATTTCTGTCCTTTCCATGCAAAATTCGAAAGTTTCCTAGGGCTGCCATAACAAATTATCACAAATCTGATATCTTAAAACAACAAAATATTTCTTCTCTCACAGTTCTGGAGGCCAGAAGTCCAAATCAACACGTCAGCAGGGCTGGTTCCTATCGAGGCACCAAGGCAGACTCATCTCCATGCCTCTCTCCTGGCTTCTGGGGGCTGCCAGCAACCATGGGCACTCCTTGGCTTAGAATAACACAGCTCTAATCTCTGCCTTGGTCTTTACATAGATTTCTCTCTATGACTCCCCATGTCTTTTCCTTGTCTATCTCTTATAAGTACACTGGTCATTGGACTTAGGGCCCACACTAATCCAGGATGATCTCTTTTTAAGAGCCTTACCTTGATTACATCTGCAAGACCCTTCTTCCAAAAAGGTCGTATTCTGAGGTTCTGGGTAGACATATTTTGGGGGACTACAATTTAACCCACTGTAGTCTACCCTCTGGTACCCAAAATTTACATCCATCCCACATGCAAAATACATTCACCTCTTCCAACATCCCCCAAACTCTCAGCCCATTAAATCATTAACTCTAAGTCCAAAATCGCGTCTAAATTATCATCAGCTCAAAAGTTCCTGATCTCATCATGCAAGTCACCTAATCAGGTAGGAGTGAGACTCTAGATATGGTCTATCCTGGGGCAAAATGCCTCTCCATCTGTCAACCTAGAAAACAAGTTACCTACTTCCAACATTCCAAAAGGGAGATGGTGGAAAAAATACAAGGGTCATTGATCCCAAGCAAGTTTAAAACGCAGCAGGACAAATTCCATGAGGTTTCAGTATCTGAGACTGGCCTTCTGTGGCCACTCCCTTAGCCTCTGCTTCTGTGTACAGCCCTGCTCTCAGAGTCATTCTTCCTTTTTTAGTTTTTGAAGGATAATATGTGTTTGTAGCTGAGTTGTTCTATCGGTGTGTTTCTTGCCTGTAGAATCCCATAAGTCTGACAGCTTTTTATTCATTTGTCAAGTCTCTGTCCCTTTCAGTCCAGTGTTCTTGCTGGTATAAGATTCTCAAAATCCTTGAGGGTCTCTTATATACATCAGGGGGTCCATGCCATTAGCCAAGACGGCTCTCCGCATATCCTTGCTATAGAAGTCTGTCTCTATTCCTGGCTGCCGCTAAGTTACTTGATTGGGTCTGTGTGTTACACACCACCTCTCTTCAGCAGAAGGTTGTCCAGGCTCACCTTTGGCCTTCTCTCCAAGATATGCTTTCTCAGCAGTGAATTTCCTAACCTTAACATCCTTTGCAATCCAGATGGACCAAGAATCTCCCAAATCATCAAGCGCTGGTTCCTGTTTGCTAACAGTTTTTTCTTCAATTCATTCATTTTTCCTCATGTTTTACTATAAGCATCAATGGCGAAACAAGGTAGCATCTTCCATACTTTGCTTAGAAATCTCCTTAATCAAATATCTGAGTACATTGCTTACAAGTTCTGCTTTTCCTGACTAGTAAATTAAATCATCAGGCAGTAGACGCCAAAAGTGTTAAAAAGTAGGTGGGGAAAAACAGGTGCACAAAAGCAAAAGGAGAATTAAGTTTATATCTGCCAAGTACCTGCCATTTGCCCAAGTACTGAAGATCAGTAACTGGCATCCTGATAGGCAAGTTCTACCTTTATAAGGACAAAGAAGGTGCACAAAAAGCTTGGAACAGGACCCCACTTGAACATCCCTGCCTCCTTACCACTGCTGACTAGCTCTGCCTCAGCCCTTCTCCATGCCCTTGGCCCTAACATTGCAGCCACTGACTCTTATCAAAAACCTTTTTCTCCCTCTAGAACCTCGGGTACCTCCAATTCAAAGTCTACCCCACTTCCCAGAGAGGCCTCTTCTGACAGCTCTTTCATACTCCCAGCTCCTCTCCTAAGCTGCAAGCATGTCTTCTCCCAGAGTAGAAGGGATACCAGGTCAGGGTGGCCCCCAGAGGTCTGACTTAGGGGGCACAGAGACTGGAAAGAAATTTAGTACTGATTCATTTTCTGTTCTAATGAAGAATCTGCAAACAGTCACAAAAGTAATCTTCATTTTTGTAAATATAAACTAAGTCTACTTTTATAATTTTGTGCTTTATTTTTTAAGATTTGCATTTTCAGTCCCTGTCTTAAACTAAATTTTATTCAAGTGGTCTTTTTCTGGGACCAGTGGTCTTCAGAGGAGGCTATGACAGCAGGTAGAGGAGGGAACTGTGACTCACAGTGTCTGGCTCTGGCCAGGTTCCAGGGCTCCTTAGATATGGTGTGGCCCTGCCTTCTGACTCCCCCCACTTGATCCAAGGAGCCCTGGAACCTGGCCAGAGTTGAGTCCTATCTTTTGTTTGGTCCTTTCTGGTCAGGAGACTCTTCCCTAATGCCCCTGACCCCTGCAGGAGGAAGTAACAGCCACACTGCTGTAAAATGAGCTGGAGGTTGAAACCCGAAGTTGCCTTCACTTGGGGGAATGCTGTTCATGCCTGCCCTCCATGAAATGCACCTTCTCTATACCCAACCATGCTGCTCTAGACCAGGGAGGGCATACACAAGGCATGGGTGCCAGCAGGGCCCCTCTCTACTTCCCTTACTCAGGCTAGGTGCTGCTATCATGGTCCTCTCACCCAGTGAGCGACATGGTTCATTGTGTCAACTTAGCTGGGCCACAGTGTTTCAACTTTATTCTGGGTGTTTCTGTGAAGGTGTTTTCAGATGAGATTAACAGTTAAATTGGTGGATGTTGAGTAAAGCAGATGACCCCCATAATGTAGGTGGGCTTCATCCAATTGGTTGAAGGCCTTAAGAGCAAAAGGATTAACCTCCCCAGAGAAGAGGAGATTCTGCCAGCAAATGGCCTTCAAGCTGCAATTCTTCCCTAGGCCTCAATTCTGCCAGCCTACCCTGTAGATTTTGGACTTGCTAGATTTTATAATAGTGTAAGCCAATTCCTTAAAATACATATCTGTTTATCTATCTGCATCAAATATTGGGTGCATTAGTTGGTGTTCTCCAGCAAAACAAAACCAATAGGAGATACAGATATCTAAATATTTACATCTATGTATCTTTACCTGTGTATCTATAGATACCTAGATATCGGTATCTCCCATTGGCTCTGTTTCTCTGGAGCACCCTAACCAATACACCTAGTGAGCCAGATAACCTTAAAATGCCTCAACACAGCCTCCAGGTAGCCATTCCCAATTAGAATGCAAATTGAAATCATGCATATCCAAGCCTCTCTAGCACCTACCTGAATCCACAGGGCTGATCTGCTCCACTTCCCTGCACTTCAGGCTCTTTAAGGATTAGAGAACTGCCCTGGACCCCAGCATTTCCGGCAAGGTCTCACAGGACTTCTAACTAGCCTGTGTTCCCCACCTTTATTCTTGTTGAAGTGGAGGGCAGTCAGAGAGTCTGTAAGTTACTCTTGTAACATAAAGTAAAACTATTAAAAATGCCTTCTGAATAAGGGGAATATCAAGGCACTAGATACATTTTAAATCAGAGCCAAGCCATTATAGTAGAAGGAAGGGTGATGGGGAGGCACCTGCCACTCATCCTCCTCACAGGTCTTCAGAAGGATAGTGTGGCATTTGCAGATGGCCACCAGGAGTGTGAAACCGACCTGGATTTCTTCCAGATTCTACGACTCTGAGCACCACAAGATTCACATCGTGCTTAATTTGAAATTATTGTGGTTAAGAAAAAGGTACCCAGAAATAACTCCACACATACTTGCCACCCTGACATACAGCTTTAGTGCAGAAAGGGAAGTTTGCCCTCCAGCAGCCGCACTTGTTGACCATGTGATCTCAAGCCCACCTCACCTTCTGGAGCCTCAGTTTCTTTATCTACACAGACCACCTACTTGGGAACACCTTCTTGTGGCACATCATAGGACTTCAATAAACAAGTGCTATGAGAATTAGGGAAAGCAGCAGTCCTAGAATCAGAGGTGAGAGATTTGGAGCCGGGTGGGGCCAGGCAGCCAGAGGGTGGGAGCACAGGAGGGGAGGTGGGACGGAGCAGGTAGTGGGAGTAACAGGGCAGGCACAGCAGGCTCAGCAGCTGAACAGGCAAAGAGATGGTCCCCCCCTCCCTTGCTGCCAGGGAGGAGGCCAGACGGGAGGACAAGGTAAGACTGACCTTGAGGGCAGGAATCTCCACACTATCACCGAGGCTGATGGAGCCTGAGAGGATGGTCCCTGTCATCACAGTGCCTTGGCCTTTGATGGAGAAACAGTGGTCCACAGACATGAGGAACGGTCCTGAGGGGTCTCTTGTCGGGATGGAAATCTGGGACGTCAGGAGCTAGAAAAGAGAAACTGGTGCCACAGTCTGTGGAATGAAGAGCCAGATGGGGCAGGGCAAAGGCAGAGGGTGTGGCTGACCAGCAGTTCATCAAGGCTGCCAAGGTGGACCCAGCTCAGAGGCCCATGCCCTGGTAAGTTGGCCCGGAGATCAAAACCACCAACTCCCTGGCTGCATTCCAAGCTTCTGACATGCTCTCAGCTCTTTCCGCTCAGTCTGAAAAAAAGGCACCTGGAGAAGCCTCTTCTGTCCTCTCCTGTGGGACTACTACAGTGATCTGTCCTGCCAGGCCCTCCATGCTACAGCAGAGTAGCCACTAAAGGACACTCTGTCCTATTGCTCCCTGGCCTCCTGCATCTCCCCAGCCTCCTGATGCCTTCAGAATTTAAGACTCTTCATCATCTAGTCCCTAGGTAACTTTAAGGCCTCATCTTCCACCACTCCCCGACTTATGTCAAAAGCCAGTCGCTAGCAGGCCTAAAGTTTTACCAGGTGGCTCAGCCTCGCCTGTCCTTGCCTGGACAGGCTTCTCTGTATGGTCATATTTTCCCTGCCCCCATCACCATAGCTAACACTCTACTGTGATCATCTCTCTATTGTCTCCTCCATAGGGTTGCGAGGGCTAGGTATCTCTAGTAGCTGACACCATGCCTAAGAGAATGACAAGTGAAAGAAGAAACAAAGGGGATATAGGGAGAGGGAGGGGAGGAAAGGGTTGTTTCCAGGGGCAACTGCCTGTGTTTGGTATGGGCAGGCCAGGGGGGTTGGTCCCAGGACAAGAGGTGTGAAGAGTGATGCAGAGCCTTTCTTCCCTGCCAGGGCAACCCCCTGCCATTTCTCCAAGTCACAACAGAGGCAGAGCATGGGTCTCCTGCCTGCCAAAGGCCAGCAACCCCCCACGCAGCCTGAGGCTCTCGCCTTCCTTCTCTGTAGACTCCGCATGCCTCAGCCTCATCAGCTGATTCTCCTCATGCCACCTGTGTGCCAGGAGATGCTGTCAGGCCTCATCACTAATAAACAAATGAAAACAAAGACTAGCATTCCTTGTGTTTGCTATTTTTTCATTTCATAAGGGAAGACTTGGCTGTCAAAAAAGTATTCAGTGGTGAATGTTCCAAAGTCTTAATCTTGTGATAACAATTCTTTTGGAAAAAGACTAGAGATTCAAAACAGGATTGGTCTGAGATTTATGTAGAGGCTTCTTAAAGGAATATACAAACATCTTTCATAGCAGCATTTTTGTGGATTTTGCTTTAACAAAAACAACTGTCCCAGGCTCCCAGACAAGTGCTCTCAGGAGCCTGGTGAAAAAGTAACAAAAGCCTCACCCAGCAAACGTTTGTTTTGCTAAGCTGACAAGGTCAGCAAGTGTGACTCACAGAAATGGTGGCAATGCATGTACGTGATCACACCTCATCTTGGCTCTGCAGAGCCAGGTACAGGTGGGCTGCGAAGCTGACCCTAACAATCGACCTGGGTCTGAATCCTAGCTCCACTATGTACTTGCTGTGAGACTTGGGTCAAGTTATTTAACCTCTTTGAACCTCAGACTCTTCCTCGGTATATGGGGATAAATAATTTCAGACTCCTGAGTTTTTGTGAATGTCAATAATCCTGTATGAAAAGAATTTAGTACAGTGCCTGGCCTGTAGACAACAATATCACTGTAATAGTAAGCACTGACATGGCACTGTTCCGAGCGCATTATACATACTAACTCATTTAACCCTCACAACAACTTCACAAGGTATGTGCTATTACCTTCCAAGTGAGGGAATTGAGGCAAGACAGAGTAGATCATTTGCCTGCGGTCAGAGAGAGTGGTGGTGGAGCCAGCACTGGAACCACAGTCCAGCCCCAGAACCACGCACATTGCCACTCCACCCCTCTGAGCTGTCCTGAGCACTCTGGAGGAACTCTGTGACCCTATTCTCACAGCTAATTTCCTTAGTGACAGCACCACCAGCACCCACACACACATCCTTCTTGATGGATAACTGGGCTCCCTCCCTGACTACCAGCAGAAGTTGGAAGAACAACCTGGGCCTCAGCCCCACAGCTTCCAAAGATAAGCCTCCCATCTTTGGTGGAGGTGCCCAGGATGGAAGCTGTGCTATCCCTGCTGCTGGGCCCACATCCTTCACCCCTGCCTCGCTGGCCCCAGCCCAGGTGGGGTACTGGAGGGGCTGGTACAGTCTGAAGGACTGGAATGGATGTTACGGTGCTAGGGTTCCAGATGGGTGGGAGCTGCTTTGTCTGAGTGGAGGTATGACAAGAGAAAGAAAAAAGCTAGGCATAGCAAGGTGTGATGAGCTCTGCAGAGTCTCTGGCTGGAGAGTGAGTCATGGGCTTCGGTGAACCTTAGGAGCCCTAGTTTGAGGGAGGTGAGGGAGTTGTGGTAAGGTGTGAACAGGGAGATTAATGGTACCAACCAAGTCCTCTTGCTAAGGCTGCCTCTCTTTCTCTCCCAGGGGAGTGGGGGACACAAAGCGGCCTGCCTGAGCAGAGCTGGGGCTAAAGGACAACCTGGATTCAAGCTGACAATACCTCAATGAGTTCTGGAATGCCCTGTGGAGCTTCAGTTTCAGGGGCCTCTGGTCCCCCAGGCTTGGCTGCCACGGGTATAACCGGTGCACCTCGGAACCTGAAATGGAAAATAAGTCACATCACAGTACAGAGATCAGCAACATGGACACAAAGCATGTCCAAGCAGCACCTGGCACAGTACCAAGTGTGAACAGCATCCTCTCCTCCCCCCATCGACTGAGCCTAGAAGATAGCATCACTGTTCTCGCATGTGACAGTTGATGCAATGGAGGCCCCAAAGGGAAATGCCCTGCATTGGACATCAGAATTTTAAAGCACTCTCTTGATACTAAGCTCTATTTCCAGATCCCTCCCTAAGGAGGCAGCAGTGATCCTGGACCCTAGTCTTCTGAATAAAAGAATTCCTTGAAGAAGACCAATAAATACATCCTAGCCTTCTGAAGAGATGCAAGAAATAATGGTGACCAAAAAGTCCCTGCATACGTACCTGGAAGCGCATCTCTACAATCCCATTTTCTGATATGGTGCTTAAACTCTGATTCTTGCCTAAGCTCTACTGAGAAAGCCCCTGCATCTTTAAGAAGACATACTTATTCTGCGTGGACATTTATCTTTTCCATTTAAAAAAAAAAGGAACACTGTAAGGGGAAAAAAAACAGAAGGAAAAAGAAAGTAAATAACCCCAAATCCCATCATTGTGGTGTATTTTCTTCCAACCATAGTTTTTCCATGCTTTGCCAAGGGATTCTTTTATTCATATTTTGGTTATAGTATGCATACAATTTCATATCCTGTTAGTTTATTTACCATTATATCAGAAAGAACTTTCTGTTGAATGAGAGCAACAGTAACAACTTACATGGCTGAGCCAAGCCTATAATATGAGGTTTAAATGAAAGCATCTACAACACATGATGGAACTGCCACCATCTTATAGATGAGAAAATGAGGCTTAGGGAATCCAATTGATTTGCTCCACGTTGTTGGCTGTAAACCTCAGAGCCAAATTTGAACCCACCCCATCTGAGTCTGAAGCCAGGGCTCTCAGCCTCTTCGTTACACTTCTCCCTGCCTGAACCTGTTCTTTCATTGTTGACACCTGCACAATGGCATGACCCAGAATTGTACATGCTTTCTCCCATTACCTATTTGTGATATTTCAAAATTTTCACTATTATAAATTATACTGTGATAAAAATGTCAGTGGGCATGAACGATTTTTTTTTTTTTTTTTTTTTGCCTTGACTTTGGGATAAATTCACGGGGTGTAAATCTTTTTTGCCTTGGCTTTGGGACAAATTCATGGGGTATTTCAGTGAATATACACTGAAAGATCAGCAAAATGATATAGCAAGGACATCTGAAAAGCCCTCTTCCATGGAAGCAAAGAACACTGGCAAAAATAATCAGAATCAACTTATTCAGAACTCTGAAAATTAACCAAAGGCTTGAGCAATCTGTGGAGTGTTTATTCAAGAAGAGTCTCAATAAGACCAAGTGTGAGCTTTTAATGTTTTAACTTGCCTTCTTCCTATCTACCCCTCCCCAACTCTGCAGCAGTCTTAAAAACCAACACTTGCAATACTAGTGAAAACCAGGAGCCTGCCAGGCACTGAAAGGGACAGAATGGGTTTGAGTTCCTTCAAAGCCCTTCTCCCAGAGAACCATCATTATTTTCCTGTCTGGTGGTTTCCTGGAATGCCCTACTCACAATGCTATCTTTATTAGACGTGCCTTGGAGCTTGCTCAGTACAAATAGTCTTTTCCCTGTGGGAATTTGTTGAAAATAATCAGAGGTAACTGTTTAACATCACAGCTGCCTGAAGGAAGCTGTGATGTTTAATAGCCAAAAACTTCCCAAATTTTGTGAAAAATATTAATCTACACTTTTAAAATCTCAATAATCTCTAAGTAGGATAAACTCAAAGACACCCAGACCTGGCACATTACAATCTAACTGTTCAAGGCTAAAGCCAAAGAGAATCTTGAAGGTATCAAGAAAGAAGTGACTTAATCATGTACAAGGAATCCATAATATTAGCAGCTGGTTTCTCAGAAGAAATCGTGGAGACCAGAAGGTATCAGGATAATATAGTCAAAGAAGTGACAGTTAAAAATAAAGAAAAAAGAAAAATCTGTCAACCAAGAATTTTATATGCAGTGAAAAATACGTTACAAAAATGAAGGGAAACATGGAATCACCACATGACCCAGCAATTCCACTCTTAGATGTATATCCAAAAACAATAGAAAACAGATACTCAAGTAACTATATATCCATGCATGTCCACTGTAGCACTATTCACAATAGCCAAAAAGTAGAAACATCTCAAATGTCCATCAATAGATGAATGGATACACAAACTGTGGTGTGTATATATACACAATAGAATATTATTCAGAAATAAAAAGACATGAAGCATCAATACATACTTCAGTGTGAATGAACCACAAACACATTTTGCTAGGTGAAAGAAGTCAGACACAAAAGGTCACATATTGTGTAATTCCATTTATATAAAATACCAGAACAGGTAAGTCCATAAAGACAGAAAGCAGATTAGTAGTTCCCAGGCTGGTGGGGCACAGAGAAGGAGGAGCAAAAGCCTTAATGAATATGGTTTCCTGTTGGGGTAATGAAAATGTTCTGGATTAGTGATGCTAGTTGTACAATTCTTTTCACATTGAAAGTGTGAATTTCATGGTATATGAATTATATCTCAATTACAAACAAAATAGATTGAAAGGTTACTACCTTTTCCACCACCACAATGAACATCTAAGATGCCTATTTCACCGTACATATAACAAAATAGTCTTTTAAAAATTATTTTTAATATATGCTTCATTTTAATTTCTATTTCCTTAATAAGTAAGCCATACAATGTTGAACCACTTCGAACTGTTTGTTTACCCAGAGTATTTTCAGGAGACATTTTTGTAGTACTTCTAGTTCTCAAGTTTGTTTCCTCCAGGAAGAGCCACCCTTACCTTCCCCTGACACTGAGGCCTGCTCTAAGAGCTTCTCTGTATATAGTTTAGCATGCAACACGGTGGGAGTGACAGAAGGAGACAGGACCCTTTACCAAGCACCAATGGTACAAGCAATTGTGCTAGGAGCTTTCCATTCCCCATCTCCTCATCACAATCCTGTAAAAAGTGTGTTCTTCTTCCTTCCCCTATTTCATAGAAGAGGCGTCCTAAAAGCTTGGCCAGCTTTGGTAGCTTGTTCCAGGCCACAGGCTAATGACTGGTGGGGCTGTGATTTTAAGCCAACTCAGTTTACTTTCCACTGAAGACTCTCATGAGAACAATCCTCCATCAGCCTGGGTTAGAGGCAAGGGCATGTGTCTCTTCTCAAATCCATATGAGAATTTGGAAAATAGCTGATCTTCAAGGATCAGGGAACAGCCCTCTCAAGGGTTTTGTTAATCTGATATAGACTTATATAATTTTAGTTCTCAAACCAATAAAAGAATGATAGCTATAATTATAGTACCCAATATTATGACAATTTGCTATCACTTTCAAATTGCAGACATAAATGTATTGAATCTTTAACAACCCTCTGAGGCAGGAAGAACTGCTGTCATCATTCCCATATTCAGAGTCACACATTCATTCTCCAAATATTGGTGAAGCACCCACCATGCACACAGCACTTGGCCAGGTGCTTTCACATGACTCCATTTAATCTTCACAGCAGTGATGTCAGGGATTATATTATCATTTTAGAGATAAGGAAACTGAGGCACAGAGAGGGCAAATGACTGCTAAAGGGTCACATGTGAAGCACATGGCAGAAGTAAGGAGGAATCCGGAGCTCAGCATTCTGGTCCTGAAAGCCCTGTTCCAGAGCCCTGTCCTTCCCATGGTGCTGGGATCCCCAGGACGACCTCTAACGCCCCTTCCCCAGGGACACCAACCCAGAAGATGGCATCGCTGGTCTTTCAAAACACAAGACCAGAGGATGGAGCCAGTGCCAGCCTGGGCAGTGAGAGTGAATGACAAGACATCAAGGTTGCTCTGCTCCCTCCCCTCATCCTCCTCTCTCAGGGTTGACCTGTACATAGACCAATTGTCCCACATCCTGTTCACAAGCTTTGTCAAATTTGTGTGCCACCTGTGCTATTCTTTGCTCATTTATTTTCCTTAAAAGAATTCACGTTCTTACCTAAATATATTTATTTTAAAATGCAATTTCATGTCACTATGTAAATGGAAAACCACCACATGCCACAAATAAAAAGTAGAGTATAAGTTCTCTCACCACCAGCCACTTTAAGGACCCATGCAGCAATGCTCTGCACTCCCGCTGCATAATCTGCGCCTGGCTCCTAGGACACCAAATGCCCATGCTGAGGAAACAGCTTGATGCGCACAGGCCATCCTCAAGAGGTGAGTACTTCCTGCACTTTTGCCTTCTGACCTTTATGCTGAACCTGGTTATGCTGTAAACTTGGTAATGCCCATTATAAGTTTCACTGCAACAACATAATTTAATTTAGTATCATGAAACAACAGCATAAAAATAGCTGTTTCTGTGAAAACTAAATTGAATGCTCTGGAAAGGTGTGATAAAGACAAATCTCTTTAAAATCTGGTGTTAAATTAGGTGTGGATAAGAAAACCCTAAAAGACTTGTAGGGAGGTTGTGTGAAATCAGAAAAATTCTGTACTCAGACTTTGCAAATCTTGCTTAACTGATTGTGGGCAGTGCACTGCATTCGGGAGTGGTTTACAGATGAAAGATGACTTGGAGCTCTAGTTAGTGGGCTTGTCCTGGAAGAAAAGACGGGTTGGGCAGGACATATCCCAGCAAATGACAGGTGGAACAAAGCCATGGAGACCCTCTAGAGAGCATCTGAGCAAAGAGGAGGAAATTGCTGCTCAAACTCTTACAACAAAATTAAAATCAGTCACTAAGGTTTTCTCTGGGAAATCTTACTACAGAGCACCTCCACAACACTGGGAAAACTGCACAAACCTAGATGTGACCAAGAGAAACAATCACATACAAAGAAAGTATGCCACACTTGGATAGAAAAAAAGTCAGAATGATCACAGTTGCTGCCCACAGTGATGAGACTGGAGCCCGCACACTACAACTTTTCCTTATTGCCAAATCAGCAAACTCTAGAGCTTTCAAAAACATAAATATTGGGCCAGGCATGGTGGCTCATGCCTGTTATACCAGCACTTTGGGAGGCAGAGGGAGGAGAATCACTGAAGGCCAGGAGTTCTACACCAGCCTGGGCAACATAGAGAGAACCTGTCTATAAAACAAGTGTTAAAAATTACCCAGGTGTGGTAGGTAGCACATGCCTGCAGTCCTAGCTTCTCAAGGGCTGAAGCAGAAAGATTGCTTGAGCCCAGGAGTTCAAGGTCATAGTGAGATCCAGACTAGGCAACAAAGTGAGACTCTGTCTCAAAAATAAATACATACTAAGAAGAAAATAAAGAATATAGCTTACTTAACTGTACTCACATCAAATGAATTAAAGATAACATATAGATTGTGATTATATATGGAAAATTGAAATTATAAATGATACAAAAACCAAACATTCTTCAAAAGCAGCCTGAAGAAGAGGAGGCAGGCTTGAATTCAGAACACAAATCCACATGCAGCCAAGAAGCCTCAGGCCAGCCTGGCCCAGTTGCCAGTGTCTTGGTGCTGAGGAGGAAGGGGAGGCACAATGCTGCGAATGTTGTATTTCTTCTGTAACAGCTTTTATTGTTGATTTTATTAAATAAATATGCATGTATATGTTTTAAGTTAAAATATTATGTTTAATGTATGAATGTGTCATTTTTTATGATTCTCTGCTTTAAGGGACTTTTTTGATTAACCAACCACAGTCCAATCTCAGGAGACAAGAAATCTACTACTGTAGCTACAAAAATAAACACAAAGAAAACAAAATAGAGCTATTAAATTCTAGCTAGATACTATTACCTGCTGAAGGCACTGAGCCTGGTTAAAAAGTTAGAGAAACCTTTACGACACAACAGTACCAACGTGAGACATTTTTCTGACTCAATAAAAGAGATTTAAAGATAACTAAAGAAGGATTAACTTTCTCCAATAACTCATTGCAATTTTGCCACATTCAAGCACAGTCCCAGATGCATCTTGTGTGACATGCGGTGCACGTACCTCACTTTGAGTAATACTGCCTTCACCTTCCTCAGACCCTCAGCCACCCCCTCACCTTCTCCCACTGTGGCCCCAAACAGAAGCTGGGTGAATGATCCAGCCCAAAAAGAGGCACGTGAAGGGAAGAGCCCAAGCTCACTGCCAGGTCTACAGGGCCTCCCAGGAACCCATGCTGACACCCTGGCCCTGGCCCCACTCTCCAGCCCCTCCATGCTCTTCTCTGGACTCACATCCAGAGCCTCCTACAGCCCCAGACTTCTCTCTTCTTGGGACAAAAGCCCTCTTGCTTGACACCCCCATCCTGCCACTTTCAATCAACATCCATTTCTCCTTCTTCTCATATTTCAAAACAAATCCCACTTCTGTTTACCCACCAGAGCTTATGGCTGATTTTCTTACAAGGTCACTTCTGTCTCCTTCCCTTTTAAGTGCAAGACATTTACTAAGTACCTCCTCTGTGCCAGGCTCCATAAAACGTGCACAATGAACACACAAAAGGCTCCCAAGAGCAATGGGGGTGAGGGACTGGGGCACCAGCCCATGGTGCCAATTCCATGTGACACTAAGAGGAATGGGGGCCAGGGTTTGGGGAAGCACAGCAGAGAAAGAAATTCCTGAAGGTCAAGAGCAGCTCCCAGTGGTCAACTCAGTGCTCTTCCCTCGTAATCACTTTCCTCTGTGGCATCTGACAGGTAACTGTCCAGCAGTGGCATCCTTCCCTCCTCCCTGACAACGTCATACCTTTATTCCTATGGTCCTTGACTATCCTTCACCTTCCTGAGAGGCCCCTCTTCATCACTCAACTGCCCACAGCAGGCCTCCCCAAAGAGTGGCCCGAGAGCCCAGCTGTTCCCTTACTTGCTGATGATGGAGGCCATGGCCCCTTTGTGGGCCATTCCCAAACCGCATCTCCAGCCAAGTCCCCTTCCCAGCACTCCAGTTCTACCCTGCCATCTGCTACCAGGCTGCCTCCCCGCCCCTAATTCCTGGTCTCTGATGTGGGATGGCATTGCCCTGGCCTCTGAATTAGTCCTCTCTGATTGCATGGTCATCGATGTCTCTCATCAGTCACTGCATCTGATGGGTTCTCCTCTTAGGATCTGGCTCCAATCCATCCTGATTTTCATTCTTAATGGATTCCACTCTGGTCAGGCTCTTCTCACTCCAGGCCTCCCAACTTCTCTCTGAAGTATGTGCACAGATCACAGCTGTGAGAACCTTCCAGCAGCACCACTCTGAGGTACCAGCCTTCTTCCCTCCCCACTCTCAGGACTCTGTGACTGCCCTGGGATGAAGCCCAGGCCCAGGGTGGTGCACGAGGCCCCCCTGGGTCTGCCCATCTCCCCACACTGGCTCATCTCAGCAAAAGTCCTGGGTATCTGGGTTTTTAAAACTCAAGCTCACACTGTTGCTCTCACCTCCTTCTCCTCCTCTCCTAGGCACACTTCACCCAGGCAATGGCAGCCTGAAGCAGGATTCCAGCAAGAAACCTAGGACTAATTTCCATTCCACAGCTGGTTTATGTGATTTCACCTCACTCAGCCTCCATTTCCCTGTCCAACAGGAGAGGGCATGACCTAGATCACAGGGTTGTCTCCAAGACTGAATTGGCTAACATGTGTAAAAGTGCCATTTGGAACTCACAAGGAGCCCTGGGAACTGCTGTAACCACCAGCCATCTGTACCAGCACACCAGCCACAGAGGGCGGCACCCTTTTCCAGTGGTCGGTTCCTTGGCCTGTGCTCCATATTTTGAACCTCACCCCTGCTTAGTCATCACATGCCCTTCTAGAGTTAGTTCTCATTCCTGACTCCCCAGCCAGAAGCAAGCTTGACTTCCTCAGAATTCCCTTGCTGTTCTGAGGAGCCACTTCAGCTCTGGCCTTTAACTCCGATGCCAAGCAAATTCCCTAGCTCACCTTTGCCATAGTCCAGGTACTCAGGCTTTCCTGCCCAGTTGCACAGGAAGCTTCGCAGTCAGGAGGAGCTTAATTCAACTGGCCTTTGAAACCTCACTCCACTGCCCTGGCCTAGTTGGAGCAAACCCTTGAAGAAAATCAGTTTTATTTTTTAAAGACAAGAGAAGTAACTCTGAGGAGGCTAGAGTTCTCTAAAGAGCAACTTAAACAATCTCAGGAGCCACTCATTGCTCCAAAGGTCAGTGTGACAAGATGACTTCAGTTCAGGAGGGAGATTCCAAACCGGGCCAGAGACCTACCCGTCAATCAGTTCTAGAGTAGCTCAGACACGACGCACTGCAGGGCTTAGGTTTTTGCCTTGAGAAAGGCAATACCCAGAAGTGGCAGGGCTTAGGTCTTTGCCTTGAGAAAGGCAATACCCAGAAGGAGAAAAGAGAGCCTGGAGAGGGAAGGAGGGAGGGAAAAAGAATTCACAAAGGAAGGAACAGTGAGGAGAGTGAAGGAAAAAGGAAAAGGAAAAAATAACACTGAGGAAGAAAGACAGAGAAGAAGAAAAGAAACACAGGAGCGAAAACAAGGGACAGGGAGGAAAAGAACTCGGACTTCTCTGAGACCTGCTCTGTACCAGCCACCAGCCTTGGTGGTATCCATACCATCGCAATAGCCCATGGGCAGGGGCTCAGGTACCATGTTCAGATAAGCTATGACTTGCCCAGGGAACCCAGGGAATAAGTGGCTGGTCTGCAGGAGTCCAGAATCCAGGCCTCTCCCATTGGAGAAAGAGATGGGAAGGAGAAAAATCTATTCTTAGCAGGGAGCAGGGGCTCCGTCCACAGAGCTGCCTGAGCCAAGACCCGGCCATGTAAACTGGCTCTGCTTCTACACCCTGAGCCTGAGGCTCAGAGAGACACAGAGGGGTAGGAACGTGCATGAGGAATTCCAGAGATTACCCATAAAGCTTTTGGAAATTCAATTATCTTTATCCAAACCCTTTTGGGCAACATACAGTAACAGAACATAACAGCGTGTTAGGCCAGGTGTTTGGCTCTCTCCCAGACTCAAGAGAAGCTGGCCTTTCTAACACCCTGAACATGCTACACAGTAGAGCACCCTAGCTTCTGGCTGTACAATGGAGACCCAGCCCCATGGAGCCCTGGGGAGTAGAGTTTAGCAGCCCCTGGACTGGTGTCTGGGTTCTAGGAGTACAAGGGGCTCCAGCCAGAGACAGCAGACGCATAGCTCTGCAGTGCAGGCAGGAGCTGACCTGGAGCTCATTCAGGGACTTCTGTTCCTGTCATCCCACTGTT
This sequence comes from Cacajao melanocephalus, assembly GCA_963573385.1. Lineage (NCBI taxonomy): Eukaryota > Metazoa > Chordata > Mammalia > Primates > Pitheciidae > Cacajao > Cacajao melanocephalus. Next base: position 135,153 of record CAUYLG010040723.1, read on the forward strand.
TCCTCCAGACTTCCTTGGCAGCTATAGTATGTTGTGGTGCTTGCTGGGCCTAGACCTGCTGACTGTGCATGCAGGCTGATGTTTGTTAGCACATAAAAAAGTTTTCAGATAAGTTTATATATATATATATAATATATATATATAATATATATATATATAATATATATATATATAATATATATAATATATATATATAATATATATGTAATATATATATATACGTTTATATGTTTACACACACATATATATACACACACACGCATATATATACACATATATATGTCTATATATATTAATTTATAACCCATATAAAGATATATAAACAAATAAAATATAAATTTTAGGTTTGATATAGTAGATTTCAAAACAACCTCAACATTTATCAAGTCTCACTTTTCTCAGTATTCAAGCCAGATGCAAAACCTACCTCTGAGGAAACTAAGAATCCAGCTGATTCCATGAACCATGTATGGGAAACCCCTAGGACAGTACCAGGCACACAGCAGGTGCTCCACATGCTGCAGCTATTATTCCTACACATCCACGGTGTACCAGGCTCCATGTCAAATGCTCCCTCTTATTAAACGCTATGAGACCGAACTTTTCAGCTCCCCTTTTACAAAGGAAGAAATAGCAGCTCAGAGAGATGGAGTGAGTCACCCAAGTACACACAGTTAGTCAGCCATAAAGCTAATATGGAAAACACACCTAGTCAGAGTCCACTCAGTAGCAGAGAAATCCCTTGAGACTGGCATTCAACCCATCCCCAGGGAGGGAGTCAGGATCAATGGAGTCCCTGGTGGGCTCCAGGTAGAGGGCTCTGGCTAAAACAGAGAGAAGGAAATAAAAAGTGTTTAAAAAGCAGGAAGAAACACAAATGGAGTCTGGGGGAATGATGTATCAAGGATGCTGTCAGATGATAACATTTAGTGGAAAATAAACAGAAAAGCCTAGACACAGAACAGTGTCAATGTTGTGATAATAACTACCTCAAATTATGTACATGCAGGAAAAACTGACAGGGATCCTGGGGAAAAAACACTTTAATTTGATGCATTGAAAAGATTCTGGGTACATTTTTATCTTCTATTTTGATTTCTGTTAACATTGATACATGCTTATGCAAGAGTAATTTTAAATGCTTTCAGAGATAAAGAAATCACAAAGAAAAACAATCAAAGAGTTTGACTATATAAAAATTAGAAACTTCTGTATGTCAAAAAAGCAACTAAAATTGAAAGACAAATGCTGAAGACTTATTTGTAGCAAATATGATAGGAAAAGGGTTAACAGTAATATCTTTACTAGTATTAAACGCTCCTGAAAATCAAAAAAAGCATTAAAATTGCAAGAGGCAAACAGACATAATTTTATGGGCATAATTCCCACATACAAAAGCACAACTGTTCAAAACACTTAAGGAATTAAAAAACCATATATTAAAACAAGAATAAAATACAATTTCTACTGAGTTACCATTTCTACTAAAATATCATTTTCTACTAAGTTTCAAGTATATTTTAAAAATATAAATTAAAGTCATCTGCTGACATCTGTGTAAAAATGGTAGAATACTTTTGGAAAATAACATGGCAAGGCACAAAAAAAGGTTTAGAAGTGTTCAGACCCTTTGATGTAGTAATCTCACACCTATCATGAGGAAAAAAGTAAAAATACAGTTTAATGATGTGCAAAGATGTTCACCCCAAGGCTTTATTTTTAAGAACAGAAACTTAAGCCAGTCTAGTAGGTCAACAGAGTAGTGATTATATGAGCAAATGCTATGTAAAATGTTAAGTAATAAAAGCAGAAATAAAAATGTACATCATATTTTTATTTTTGTAAGAAAAAATTGTAGCCTCACAACTACAATTATGTGTTAAGAAAAGGTGGGAGGAGGACTCTACAAAGTTGCAGGGTACAAGTTCAAAAATCAGGTGTGTTTCTATCCACCAACAATGAACAATCCAAAATAAATTAAGAAAATAATTCCTTTACAATGGCATTCTAAAAGAATCTGATACTTAGGAATAAAACTAAGAGACAAAAGCCTTATAAGCTAAAAACTACAAAACACTGCTAAAAAAAAATTAAAGATGACCTAAATAAAAAGATATGCTATGTTCATAGACTGAAAGATTTAATGCTGTTAAGATGTCACTACCACCCAAAAAGATCTAAAGAGGCAATGCAATACCTATCAAAATCCAACAACTGCCAAGATGGCCGAATAGGAATAGCTATGGAGTGCAGTTCCCAGTGAGAACACAGAGGGTGAGTGATCACCACATCTCCAAATGAATTTTTACTGCCCACAGACCAGGAGATTCCCAGGCAGAAAAGTGCCACAAGTCTCCAGCACGGCTGTTTCAGCCAGCGCAGTGGATCTCCGCACAAAAACTCACACAAATCTGGGTGGCCATTTCAACTGGCACCTGGAATGCCTGGGAGACAGAGTCACCCATTTGACTGAAAAAAAGGGGGCTGAAACAGGGAGCCAGGTGATCTGGTGTGGCAGGTCCCACCCCTACAAAGACCAGCAATCTGAAACAGTCTGGATTGAGAGTTTCACAGCAAGCACAGCTGGACCCCGGATGGTCCAGCTCTGTGGGGGGGAAGGGCATACCACTACTGAGGCAGTCCACCAAAACCGAGGCAGTCTGCCATTACAGAGACAGTCTGCCATTACCGAGGCAGTTGTAACTATACCGCTATAAACAAAACTGCAAGGAAGTTCACACAGCAGCTGGGCAGAGACCAAGGCAGCTCAGCAATGCCTCTGCTGGCAGACTGTGACTAGGCTACCTCCTCACTGGGCAGGGCATCTCTGAAAAAAAGGCAGCAGCACATCAGGAACTTACAAATAAAGCCCCACCTTCCCAGGATAGAGCACCTGGGAAAAAAAGGCGGTTATGAATTCCACTGCAGCAGACTTAAACGTACCTGCCCAGCAGCTCTGAATAATACAACGGAGCTCACAGCTCAGGACTTGAGCTCCTATAAGGGACAGACTGTCTTCTCAAGCAGCTCCCCGACCCCCATATATCCAAAGAGACACCTCATAAAGGAGACCTCAGGCTGACATCTGGTGGGTATCTTTCTGGGACAAAGACAACAGAAGAAGAAACTGGCAGCAACCCTTACTATTCTGCAGCTGCTGCAGGTGATCCACAAGCAAGCAGGGTCTGGAGTGGACCTCCAGCAGTACTACAGCAGAGGGGCCTGACTGTTAGAAGGAAAACTGAAAAACAGAAAGAAATAACTTCATCATCAACAAAAAGGACGTCCACTCAGAGACCCCATCCGAAAGTCACCAACTACAAAGACCATAAGTAGATAAATTCACAAAGATGGGAAGAAACCAGTGCAAAAAGGATGAAAACACCCAAAACCAGAACTCCTCTTCTCCTCCAAGGGATCACAACTCCTCACCAGCAAGGGAACAAGGCTGGATGGAGAATGGGTCAGATGAATTGACAGAAACAGGCTTCAGAAAATGGGTAATAACAAACTTCTCTGAGCTAAAAGAACATGTTCTAACCCAATGCAAAGAAACTAAGAACCTTGAAAAAAGGTTTGATGAAGTGCTAATGAGAATAAACAGCTTAGAGAAGAATATAAATGAATTGATGGAGCTGAAAAACAAAACGAGAACTTCGCGAAGCATACACAAGTTTAAATAGCCAAATCGACCAAGCAGAAGAAAGGATATCAAAGATTGAAGATCAACTCAAATGAAATAAAACAAGAAGTCAAGAATAGAGAAAAAAGAGTGAAAAGAAATGAACAAAGCCTACAAGAAATATGGGATTATGTGAAAAGATCTAATCTACGCTTGAT